>LR141112.1:0-13620 GCA_900659605.1 Tisbe holothuriae | reverse complement strand
CAAGGCCGGTATTCAAACCCCGGCCCCCTTGCATGGAAGTCTCGCACGCTAACCATTCCGCCACGAGCTTGCGCTCTCAAGTCACATATATTCATAATTCACATTTTCGGCCATTCTCATATAAATTAGTCGGACTTCCTAAGCGCTACCGGGAGGAGATGTGGGCAGAGATTGTGAAAGAAGCCGGTAAATTTATCATTTAATCCATATCCTACTGAACTGATGAAATAAAGGACGAATGTGGGCCTGGATCTAATTGAAAGTGTGCAAAACTAAACAAGAATAGCTCTGTCATGTTGCTCTTTAGAGAAAAGTTTATTACTCAAAATGTTAAGAAAAATTCAATGAGTTTTTGTAAAAGTTTTTGTTTTAAACTGATATGTTTGTACCTAAAGGAATTTGGAAATTTTCCTCAGGGTGTCAATTTTCAACTTTTGTGTTTAAGGTCTTTGTTTCATGCTGCAATAATGCTGAAAATGAACTTTGCATCCATTTTCAAATGCCAAACCAACTAAGGTTGGTTATAATATTGCCAATTACCAATTTTCCAAAGTAATCCATGTGCAAGTAAGGTTCATTTACTTTTGCACAGATTCTGTTGATCACCCTGTAGTATTGTCCCGGCGTGCTGTAGCTTCAATATAAAGGGCAGAAATATTTTTTTTTACTTCCCACATGAAGCCCTAATAGTTAGGGGCTTTCTTATGTAGTAAAGTTGGCCGTAAGGCTGCCTTATAGGGGTTTACGACGAATATATGTGTCTGAAAAAGTAAACAATGGTCCTAGACTAGACTGTATAATTTCCGAACTATATTTCTTTAAATTCAGTGCATTTATTGAAGTTGTAGCTGCACTAAAATATGATCAACAACCAACTTAAAATAAATGGAGCTAGTTGTGTTTCATTATATGTCTCTTTAGTTGTTGTTTTTGAGAGCATTTATAGTCACACTGGTCACATTTAAAAGGCTTCAGTTTTTCATGATTGATGAGAATATGCTGACTTAGGTGTTCTTTACGTGAGCATTTATAGTCACATAGTTCACATTTAAATGGCTTGAGTTTCTCATGAACAGCCAATATATGTGTCTTTAATCTGTGCACTTGGGAGAATTTTTGATCACATTGGTTACACTCAAATGGCTTTTGTTTCTCATGAACAGCCAAAATATGTGTCTTCAAATGACCCAATCGTGTGGCTTTATGATCACATAGATCACAGGTGAAAGGCCTGAGCTTCTGGTGAACACCATTAGTATGCTTTTTCATGGCTGCTCTATTAGAAAACTCTGATTCACATTGTTCACACTTGAACGGCTTAAACTTTTCATGAACAGCTGATACATGTTGACTTAGCCGTGTCTTATATGAACATTTATAGTCACATAGATCACATGCAAATGACTTCAATTTGTCATGAACAACCCTTACATGATCACTTAGAGTAGATTTTACTGAACATTGATAATCACACTGAATGCATTTATGTGGCTTCTCCATTTCATGAACTGCCTTAATATGTCCGTTCATATGACCCCTTTGAGAGCATTCATAATTACAGAGATCACATTTGAAAGGCTTAATTTTGTCATGAACAGCTAATATATGCTGAGTCAATATTTGTTTCCTTGACACCGTTAAGTCACATTGGCTGCATGAATATGGTTTTAGTTTCTTATGTACTGACAAAATATGGCGATGTAAAGTGTTCTTTAGTGAGCACATATATTCACATTCATCACATTTATAAGATTTCATTCTATCATGGATTGACACTGTATGGCGATCTACACCTTGTTTCCTTGAGCTAGTAAAAGGGCATTGCTCACATTTGAAAGGCCTATTTTTCTCATGAATTGTCAATGTATGTTTGGTTAAGTTGCCTTAGTTAGTGCATTTATAATCACACAAGTCACATTTAAATGGTTTTAGTTTGTGATGAACTGCCATGGAATGCAGTGCTAAGTGTCTTTTTGTAGAACAGGCATGATCACATTGTTCACATTTATATGGCTTTTGTTTTTCATGAACTCTACTTGAATGAGTTTTAAGGTTTGTTTTTAAAAAGCATTCATAGTCACATATGTCACATTTAAATAGCTTCATTTTTTCATGAACTGCTTTTGTATGCATAGTTAGATGTTGTCTTGTTGAAAATTCATTGTCACATTGGGTACATTTGAAGGGCTTCAGCTTGTCATGAACATGTTTTATATGTGTTCTTAGATTTCCTTTATACACACTTTTGTATGGACACAAACCACAGGCATACACCTTATTAGTGCTCTTCTCTGCTTCAACATTTTCATCTTTTATATTTGAATTGCTTTCAGAATGTTGGGTCTTCATATGGTTAGCTAGATCATGCATATATTGAAACTCTTCAGAGCAGGTTCCACATCCAAATTTTGCAGCCATATTGAATTAGTGCAGACTATAATAGATGTAACCTAACTAAATTGTATACTGTACCACCATAACCAAGGAACATTAAATACTGAAAAATATTGCAATGCTGGTTTAACAGTTGATTTCAGTCAGCTTAAGATAAGTCAAGGAAGTCAATATACTCTCTACTCAGTCAGTACATGGAGATAACCAATTTATTGTGTCTAATGACTGATACAGATATGGGTACAACTGACGCTTGACTCATTAGTCAGTTGGTTCAAGACATTAAAAAGTTATATTTTTTGCCCAGTCTTATCAGGAAAGCGGATATTTTTGCCTTTAATATCAAATCATTGACCTGCAGAGTAGCTTAAATGCTTTAATGTGCAACTAACCAGTCCTATTGTATTGTATCATTATTTAGAACATTCTCATTGCTATCAAGTAATTGTTTATGAGTGTTAATCTATGGCATGTATGTTTATTGAGATCACTTATAGTCATATTATCACATATTTCATTGGTCATCTTTTCTCATGAACAGACATTACATGTTGCTTTAATGTAGAAATCTCTAAGGATTTAAAATTACACTGGTCACAATTGAATGGTTTAAGCTTGTTATGTGAACAGTTTTTACATGCTTATGCAAGTTGACTTTGAAAGAAAAAGTAGATTCACATTGTTGACATTTGAATGGCTTAATTTTTTCATGAACTGTTGATACGTGCATATTCAACTTATGACTAGCTGAGGCTGAATAGACACACATGTTACATTTAAACGGCTTTAGTCTTTCATGGACTGCTCTATTATGTCTATTTAGTTCACATAATCTTGCAAATTTATGTTCACAATTCTCACATTTAAACGGCTTATTATCATGAACAACCATTATATGACTTTTCAACGGCCCTTTACCTGCACATTTATAGTCACATATGTCACATTGAAATTGCTTCAATTTTTCATGAACTGCCAATACATGCTCTTGTAGGCCTGACTTATTTGAGTATTTTCTGTTACATGTATCACATGCAAATGGCTTTATTTTCTCATGAACAGCCAAAGTGTGTTTATTCACATTTCCAATAGTTGAAAAATGATGGTCACAAACACTACACTGGAAAGGTCTGAGCTTGCTGTGAGTAATTTTTATATGTTTTTGCAAATATCCTTTAACGGTGAATGCTGATTCACATTGTTGACACTTAAATGGCTTTAATTTTTCATGAACTGCTAATACATGTTGATCTAAATGCTCCTTACGAGAGAATGTGTTGACACATACGTCACATGTAAATGGCCTCATTTTCTCATGAACAGCCAATTTATGGACATTCACAGCTCCCCTGCCTGAGCTTTTAAAATCACACATATCACACTTGAAAGGCTTGTGTTTCTTATGAACACGTGATATGTGCTGAGTCAGGCCTGTTTTTGTTGAGGTCTTATATTCACACTGACTACACCCATGTTGTTTTAGCTTCATATGTACTGATGATATATGGGCAGTGAGATGAGATCTACGTGCAAATTGGCTCTCACATTGCTCACATTTATGTGGTTTCAGCTTCTCATGAACTTCCCTTGAATGCTTTTTCAGATCCTGCTTGTTTGAAGACTTAAAGGCACATAAGTTACAGGTGAATGGTTTATGAACGGTCCTGACATGGTTTTTAAATTCAGATTTTATTGTGCATGTGTAATCACATTGGCTACAAGTGAATGGTGTCAGGTCATTATGAATACTTGTCAAATGTCTCTCTAGATTTCGTTTCCACTCACTCTTGTATGGACACAAATCACAAATATACATCTTTTTAGAATCTTCTAAAGGAATAATACTCTCCTTTGTGTCAGCCTTAACCCCATTTTCTTCTTTAATAATGGCATTGGGGTCACAATTAGTTTCCAAGCGTATAGCTAGTTCATTGAAATCAAAGTTACTCATTTTGAATAGCTGGGCAAATGTAGGAACAAATGTTTTTAATTTGATTAGGATGCTCTTTGCAGCAATTTTTTGTTGCTTCTGAGAACCTAGTACAATCCATCTAGGGATGTTCAATAACGTGCGTGCTGTGTCACATTTGGATAGAGGTGCTTCTCTGAATTTCCCTAGTGACACAGACTTAGTTTCTTTTAGATCAATGCCATTTCAGTAGTTCAGTGGCTTTCCAACTGTACATTTCCACGCTCACTTTTCTTTGCCACGGGGGAGATTCAAACCTGAACTTCTTTTGCCGGAGATGAGCAACTAGCAAGCGCAGCCACCACGGACCCCTTTTTCCAGTAGAGACTTCCACACAATATCTATTATCTAAATGTTTGATTAAGAGTTAACAATCAGTCAGTCAGTTACTATATTTGCTGTTTGTAGGGTTGCCATACTGTACACACTTTTATACATATGTAGATGTAGTTTTATACATTTACATGCATTCAACTAATGTTTGTCATAAAATGCAGTAACTACAATATATAGTAGACACTATTGTGCTTTAATTTGATACATATATTATTATATTTAAGCATCTGGAAAAGGCATATAAAACATAACATGACTGTAACATGGATGACTGTAACACATGGATGACTGTACCAGAGAAATGGAACCTTAACAAAAATGTTGGCACCAGGAAATTTGAGCAACCTAGTAACAATTTGCCATTAAAACAATCTTTTGGAAATGTTGGTGTTCACAAGTTTCTTTACTGAAGTTTCATTGCTTCATCATACTTAAAGACTCAAAAGTTCTCAAAAATAAGTAAATACACTGTAGTAAATGTGGGGCAAGTAGACACCATGTTGCTGTCACCCTTGTACAGAAAAGTTTATTACACAGAATCCGTTTAATTTGCAAGCAGAAGCATTGTTTGAAATCCATTTTAAAAAATCTCAAACTGTTTTGGAGATATGATATGATTAGGTCACTATAATGACTGTTGTGAAAAATATATTTATTTGGACTGAAATTTTGGTGCACTTCTTATGTAAAATAGTATTGTGTACCTGGTGAAGAAACATTTTTGTATATATAATGGCTAAACCTCCCAAATTATTATTTAGAACATGAATAAGATTGCTATCTTGATTTTTGGTGGTAGTTTGTTATATGTTTCCTTAGATATTCTTTGCGAACACTTTGATAGTCGCAAAGGTCACATTTAAATGGTTTCTCCTTTTCATGAATGGCTACAACATGTCTTCCTAGGTCAACTTTTTGTGAGCATTTGAATTCACACTGTTGACATTGAAACGGCTTTATTTTCTCATGAACTTCTAATATGTGTTTACTAATTAGCGACACTCTTGAAGCTTTATAGTCACAAAGGTCACATTTAAATGGCTTTAATTTGTCATGACTAGCTAATATGTGCCTATTCAATTGATTCCTGACTGCACTTTGATAGTTACACTGATCACACTTGAATGGCTTCAGTTTTCTGTGAACCCTGTTTATATGCTTACGTAAGTCTCCCTTATCAGAGAATGCAGATTCACATTCTTCACATTTATATGGCTTCAATTTTTCATGGACTGCTAATACATGTTTGCGTAGATGTTTTTTACGTGAGAATTTATTATCACATAGGTCACATGAAAATGGTTTCAGTTTCTCATGGACAGCTGATACATGCCTGCGTAGCAATGTTTCTGAATAGCACAAATGGACACATTGACTACACTTATATGAAGTTCTACTTGCTCTACTTTCATGGATTCTCATATGTGACTTTAAAGATGACTTTACAGAGGATTTATACTCACAAAGATCACATTTGAATGGCTTTAGTTTTTCATGAACAGTCATTATATGATTTCTGAGTATTGCAGTGGCTGCACTTTGATAATCACATTTATCACATTTAAATGGCACTTTCTGATTTGACTTTATTCTCTCATGAATTATCATAACATGTGAATTCATTTGTCCCCTTGATGAGTATTTGTTGTCACATAGAGCACATTGGTATGGTTTGAGCTTTTTATGAATAGCCAAAATGTGTTGAGTAAGGTGATGCTTACTTGAAGTCTCATAGTCACATTGGCCACATTTATGTGGCTTCAGGTTTTCATGAACTGCACTTATGTGAATATTTAAACATTGTTTTGTTGCAAATTGATGGTCACACAGATTGCAAAGAAATAACTTTTTATGGACTGTCTTCTTATGGTTTCTTAATTCTGTGTTAATTGCACATGTAAAGTCACATTGGCTGCATGTGAATGGCTTCAGATTATTATGCACATTCTTTATGTGTGGTTTTAGACTTTCTTTATGCAATGTTTTAAATGGACACAAACCACAGACATACTTTTTGTCTAATAATGTAAAGGTTTTTACACTTTCCTTTGTCTCAATTGTTTTTTCCTTATCTATACCTGATGTTTCAGTCTCTACTTCATTGAATTCCTTAATAACTAATTTGGTGTCACAATTTGAAGGATGACTTTTCAAATGTGTAGATAAATCATTCAAATCTTCAAACTGGGCAGAACACTCGCCACAACCAAATTTACCCATTTTGAGTTGGCAACTGTTGGAAGAAAATAATATTAAAAGTAAAATGCTGTGTTAATAGTTAACATAGTCAGTCAGTTTACTTTAAGGAATACCAAAATGCCGTACAATACTGGTGAAGCACTGAGGCATATAACGTTTTTAATTGGTAGATACAACACATTAAAAAGTAAAATAGTTGTAGTTACGATCAAGTAATGCAGAGTCTTTGATTTGATCAAGAAATGCATTCAGATAACTAAACTTTTACTTCAAAAATTTTACACTATGGTCAGCAGCTGGAGCATTAGACACAAATGTTGATTAAACATTTTTGTATTTCATTTGAGAAAAAGGAAAATACTTTCATTTGTGTTGTATTTATAACAGGATTCTTGAAACATTTGTTTAATCTTTCAATGAAAAGCCGTGCCCGCTATACACTTATACAGGAGGTCAAATGGCTTGCAAATTCTTTTGTAGTCCGAATGGCTTCAGGCATTTAATGGCTCCATATTTTCATTCCTCTACAGAATATGATTGTGTAGAGCTCCTTTGCAAATGCTCTTCATCTATTTTAACATACCTATTCATTCCAAAGAAGCATGTAAGTTTACTTGGTGTATTTCTATGTGTTAAGAGGTTGTCGACATAATTTAATAGGAGTATTCAAGAGAAGTGCAGTAGCTCAATTGGTAGAGCGCCGGGCTTGGGCACACAACACTGATCGTCTTGGGTTTGATTCCCCGGCGGTGCTACTGAAAGAGAAACTGCTCTTGACGTATAGTTGGTCCTAATTTGGAGAAATGCTTCAGGGCTTACTGCAATGTGCATGACCTAAAAGAAACTAGGCCCCTGCAAATGATGTAAAGCCTGGGGCGCCATCTGCGAACGTCATAAAAAAGTGGTTAAACGTTCCTACGGAATGTAATAGTCTTAAAGAGGTAGCCGCAAAAAAAGAAAAGCAGTATTCATCACTGCCGGCCAGATATATGACAAGAAAACACTGTCGGTTGAACTACGGGATCCCTGGAATTAAGCTGGATTGTGGCAACTCTACAATCTGACTTACTGACAAACACTGCAAACAAAACGGCTGTCCAAATGATAACAAGCCAATGGTGCCAAATCTGTGTGTTCCAATTCTACAAAGAGCTTGAAATAAGCATTTAAAGGAGTCCTTAACCTCTCATGTACATTTATAGCATCTGTACAGAGCATAAACATATGTTAACAGCCTTTCATTGGCTTTTCTGAAGAGGTACAATTTTGGCCAGAGAACTCTTATCATTTGGATGGCCGAAAAAGAAGCAGACTTGCTCAAAAAATAATCAACTTGACAGATTGCATCAGTTCTATTTACAAAATGGGAAAGATAAAATGTGGTGAATGCTTTTCACAGTTTTTAGATAGTGATATTCGTAAACTAATGCTTCATATGGAGCAACATCTCCAAAAATATGGAACCACAACAATGATCAATAAAGGAAAATCAATTGAAGTTGGCACAAAGAAGAGTACCAAGACTTTGAAAACTTCTGAAAATGGTCATGCTTGCCATCTTTGCCCACACAAGAGTTTGCACAAATATAATCTAATGCGGCATTTTAAACGTGTTCATAATAACCTGAAGCCTTTCAAGTGCAGTCAATGTGCCTTTACATGCACAATAAAGTATGAAATTAAAAGCCATGCAAGTTCAATCCATAAGGTACTGAAGCCATATACATGTAACCTCTGTGGCAATTCATTCTCAAGAAAGGAACATCTAACTAAACACAGAGAGGCCATTCATGAGAATCTCAAGCGCTATAAATGTGACCAATGTGACTATAAGAGCCGTAGTAAGCAAGAGCTCACAAAACATGATTTAGCGGTTCACAAGAAACTCAAACCATTTCAATGCGATCTCTGTGAATATAAAAGTTCTCAAAAACAACATATGAATTCACATATCATGAGAATTCATGAGAAAAGAAAGCCATTTAAATGCAAGCAATGTGACTATGAATGTGCATCCTCGACAAGATTAAGGAGTCATACATTGGCTGTTCATGAAAAGCTAAAGCTATATAAATGTGATCTATGTGACCATACAATCTCCTACAAATCACAACTTCAGAAACATGTAATGACAGTTCATGAAAAGCTGAAGCCTTTTTCTTGTGAACAGTGTGAGTACAAATCCTCACAGAAAACACATATAACTAACCACTTCAATGCAGTTCATAAAAAATTAAAGCCATTTAGATGTGAAATATGTGACTATTCCTGCTCAAGTCAGCAAAAGATTGCAGTTCATATATTAGGAGTTCATGAAAAGCTGAAGCCATTCAAATGTGAACAATGTGAATCAAAGTTTTCTGATAAATCAAATTTGCACAAACATACCAAAAAGTTTCACAAAAATATTAACTCTGTTTCAGTGTGATACTTGTGTTATCAAACATTAACACGGCCAAATTTGAATATCCATATTATGGCTCTCCATGATAAAAATAAGCAGTTTCAGTGTTACCAATGTGATTTTAAATGCTCCGATAAGGGCAATCTATATAAACATTAATTACCTGTTCATGAAAATTGGAAGCCATTTAGATGTGACCTATGTGCCCACCATTGCTCATATAAATCCCATCAAACTAAGCATGTTTAGAGGTTCATGAGAAAATGAAACCAAATAAATGCGGGCAATGTAACTATAAATGTGCATCAAATTAACAATTGAAAAGGCATGTGACTGCACATGAATGCATATATAAATCATAAAGTCACATCCAATGATCTGTATAGTTAGTTAGTTACCATAGAGTGGAATAATATCGGCTGTCCAAATGATAAGAGTTCTCTAACCAATGTGGTAACTCTTCAGTCAACAGCCAACAAAGCTTTTTAACAAAAGTTTTATGCTCTGTACTGGCACTACAAACATATTTAAAGGTGTTAAGGACTCTTCCGAATACTGATTTCAATCTCTTTGTAGAATAAGAACTAACAGACTTGGCACCTTTTATCATTTGGACAGCCAATATATAATATGATCTGTGGATAATATGAAGTCATTTTCTTTACACAATGGAGCCTCGGGGGGCAAAGGGATATATTGAGCCGACCCACAAAAAGTAGCATTCTCAGCCTCAAACTGAGCAAAAATCTACTTTAGCACTGAGCTGTTGGCCTTGCCGCTGGGGAGAATCGAACCTGCGGCCTTCTGGGGACGTCCACCACTTAGTTCGAATCCTAGTACATATTTAATTCGAATGGGAGAGTAAAGCATTAGTTCGAACTCAGGTTGACATTAGTTCGAACTGCATGGTTTATCAGTAGTTCGAATTTAATTTTAGGTTGTTGATTAGTTCGAAATGGTGGTATGCACTATTTCGAATATTATTTATAGTAGGTCATCGGTTTGAAATGGTAGTATGCATTATTTCAACACCCGCTTTTAACAAGCATCAGGAATGTTATAATATTTTACCAGAATTGCAATTACATTCTTAATCGAATACAATTCGTTGATTAAAAATAACATTTTCAACTCAAAAGGTACAATTACAATTACAAATAATGAGTGAAATTACATTAAGAATTTTATTTTTGCTGCCAGATACTTGTACCTGTACTTGTACCTGTACTTGTACCTGTACTTGTACCTGTACTTGTACCTGTACTTGTACCTGTACTTGTACCTGTACATTAGTAAAACATATATATGAGTGCTTTTGCTTAGTAAAAGTCCTGCCTGGACTATTTTGACTTCTTCATAGAATATCAATAAAAATAATTGTAATTCTTGTATGGTTTTGGAATTAAAAACACAATTACATATCCATTCAGAAAAAAAGTAATTTGTTACAATTACAGTTCCAAAATATGGAAGAATTACGGTAATACTACGTATTACATTTAAGAATTACTCCTAATGCTTGCTTTTTAACTCCATGAGCCTAGCATAAATAAAGCCCACTATTTGAAATATTAGGTGTTATGTTTGGAAATGTGTTAAATCAGGTTCTAATACACCTTCAAAGCTTCTGATAGTAAAGTAGTAAAACTTATTTTTTTAAAGGTTAGTGCTTCAGTTAATGGGAAGTATGACGAGTATATTACAGGAATATTTTAAAGTAATTTGGTAATATCATCTTGTTACCATGATGAATTTTGTCACTAAAGTCTTGCACATTTTTCTTCATTAAAAAGTGATTCGGGAAATTAGTGTTACCTGAGTTCGAACTAGTGCATACCTAAGTTCGAACTAGTGCATACTTCAGAACATATTCGATCTAATGACCAACTGTAGCATTCGAACTAATGTATGCATCAGACTAATTTCGGACTAATGTCATGCTGCCATCTTCGAACTAGTGCGTTGCTTCTCCTTTCGAACTAAAAACGAACTAGGATTCGAACTAAGTATGTTGCCTCCTTCTGGGGCAAGCGAATTGCGGTCACGGCTACCCCTATTTTATACCACTCATTTTCCCCACAAAACTGTGCATTTAAGACCTACAATACTCTTTCATGATTTGATGAAACTTCAGTGTATGCAAGAACGATATACACATTCATTTTGACTTGCCGGGGTTTGATTCAATATATTTTTTAATCCATCAAAAATACATTTTGCGTCCAAGACATTGAAATTTTACTTAAATGCCAGAAATAAAAGCTGCTCTCACATTACATATAAGAGGTTTAAAGGTTTTTATGAAGTGCTAATACATGTTGAGTTAGGTGTGACTTGCGGGAACACTTATAGTCACAATAATCACATTTAAAGTTCTTCTGTTTCTCATGAACTGCTTTTATATGTTGAATTAGAGCACTCTTAAGGGAGAATTTAAACTCACATTGATCGCACATAAATGGTCTTATTTTTTCATGAATGGCATTTACATGATTAGTCATAGCGTGCCTGTATGAAGATTGGTATTCACACTTATCACATTTAAATGGCTTAATCTTTTTGTGAACTGTGTTTGTGTGAATCTGCCTGTTACAATTTTCGGCAAACTTTAAGTCACAATATTCACATTTGAATGGTTTCAAATATTCATGAACTCTCTTTATATGCTCACTTAGGTGTGAATTGCGTGAGAATTTATAGTCACATAGGTTACATGCAAACGGTTTTAGTTTTTCATGAACAGCTGCTATGTGTTTCCTTAAGCTTGCCTTTTCAGAGGACTCATAGTCACATAAATTGCATTTATATGGCCTTCTTTTCTCATGAACTCCCATCATATGCCTAAGGAAGTTAGGTTTTTGTGTACATGCATACTCACAAAAATCACATTTATATTGCATGAGCTTTTCATGGACTGCAGATATGTGTGGAGCAAGGGAGTGCTTTTTTGAGGTCTTAAAGTCACATTGATTACATCCAAATAACTTCAGATTACTGTGTTTTGCTAATTTATGTGTGGATTGATTAGGTTTTTGTATGCAGTTATAAGGCTTCATTTCCTTATGAGCTGACCACTTATGTTCACCTAGGCTGGTCTTTTGTGAACACTTATAGTCACATAGATCACATTCAAATCGTTTTCGACCTTCATGTTCTAATGATATATGTTGACTTAGACTTTGCTTTTGGGAGCTCTTAAACTCACATAGGTTGCATTGAAATGGTTTCAATTTCTCATGAACTCTTGAAATGTGTTGAGAAAGATTTTGTTTTTGTGAGCATTTAAACTCACAATGGTCACATTTAAAAGGTTTCAGTTTATCATGAACTGACAATATATGTTGAGTAAGGATGGTTTTTTTGGAAAATTTCTTATCACATTCAGCACATTTAAAGGCCTTGATGTTTTCATGAACAGCTGATATATGGCTCGATAGTCTTGCTAGTCGTGTACACTTGTAGTCACACAGGTTACACATATGTGCCTTAACTTTTTCATGAACTGCAAGTACATGCTCACTTAAGTGTGTTGTACGAGAGCATTTATAGTCACATTGGTCACATTTGTAGGGTTTCAGTTTCTCATGGACTGTTTTAAAATGATGCGTTAAATACTCTTTACAAGAAAATTTCAGGTCACATAGATTACATGTGAATGATTTCAGTTCCTTATGACATGTACTTGTGTGAGCTTTTAAATCCATATTTTTGGTGCACTTGAAGTAACATTGGCCACACTGAAAAAGTTGCACAACATTATGAACTGCTTTTGAATGTCTTGTAAGACTTCCTTTATATGGGGTCTTGAAAGGACACAAATCACAGGCTCTCATTTGTTCAGAATCCTCCTTTAAATTTGGTTTGGGATGAGATTGCTCTTCTGTTAGATTATCACCATCCACACTCTCTCTGGAGACAGACTTACTCATCTTGCTTTTGCTGTTGTTTACTTGGCAATTATAGGAAAAATAATAAAAATGCTCTTAATTTGCAAGATTTTCTGGTTTAACAGATTATAATATTAGTCAGTTCATTCAACGTAGGGTTGCCATACTGAGGCATAACTGCAGACAACAAACTTACTAATAAGATTTTATTTGTTAAAGAGGATAATAGTAATAAACGACTACAGGGTGTCCCAGAATTAGTGAAAAAAGTAAAATGTCATATCTCAGCTCTAGCTTAACCCACCAAAATACTATTGGTACCATTTAAGAGAGGAAAGTCTACAATTTTGTTTGGTATATGTCAATACAGGGTTAGTTTTTATACAGGTACCAAAAATTCCTTTACAAAATAGGGCTCTTTTGAACCTAAA
>LR141111.1:0-13620 GCA_900659605.1 Tisbe holothuriae | reverse complement strand
GGGGGGGGGGGGGGGGGGGGGGGCGCGGGCGGGAGCGCGGGGGGGGGGGGGGGCGGCGCCCGCGGGGCGGCGGGGGGCGGGCCGGGGGGGCGCGGCGGGGGGGGCCGGGGCGGCGGGGGGGGGGGCTCGGGCGGGCGGGGGGGGGGGTCGGGGGGCCGGGGGTGGGGGGGGGCGGGGGTGGTCAGCCGCAACGGCGACGACGAGGAGGAGGGCGGCAAAGAAGGTCTGGAATGGATTTCAAGTTAGTTTTGGAATCTTTAAAGATTTTATGGATGTGTTTGAAGTGTACCTGCATGGTGATGATGTGGTTGTGTTCGGTTGTTTGGATCAACTGATGACTTTTTGCGTAATGTCCAGACTTTTTATAGTTGAACCAATATTCCCCATTTTAGCCGGCCCAAGAGAGTCTGTGACCGTTTCTCTCACTCCAATAGTCTGAGTCTCAGCAGCTGATTGGATCACGCCCAAGCTCTTTCCCATTTTTTAAGACAAAACGCAAATCGTCGTCGTCGCCAAGCAACGGTCGCTTTTTGACGCATTTTAGGGGCTTGGTAAGCCGTTGAATGGAGAGAAGAAGAAGAACTGGTTTTGCCACACCCCAATTTGGGAAGATATTCGTACGATGGTTTCAGAATCATTTGGGTTCCTTTTGCCGGGTAACCACATTGTTTATCACAAGATAATTAATTACTACTTTCGATAACAACCGTTTTAGTTACAGACTTACAGCTCATCTTAATATAATGTATCCAAAAGGTGTTGATTTTTAGAATCAGCTTTCTATTATTTCCATATTTGTTAACTCTATGATACATTTTTGCAATTATTTAAATAAGTATGCCAAAATAAATCCACGGAAGCCGACCATTGAAGCAAATAAAACAGTGTGAGACAAATGCACTCCAAATGCCTTCGCTCGTTTTCTTGTAATATTTTGATACAGTAAGCTGCCTGAATTTTCTTATGTATTTTATATACAAGTTTATATTTGTACGAGAACACACCCAGCATACGCGTAACAGCAACGACATCATCATTAAGTGGAATGAGTCCTGCTATGACAAGAAAGACTAGAAATATCATACTGGGTCAAAATACTTTATTTAATATCAAGATATGTACGGCTACTGATCTCTTTGAATTGTGGAGTATGGTCATATATAGTATTAAAACATGATGCCTAATATGCTTGAGTAATTATTTCCTGCATAGAGGTCGAAGCTCTTAAACTCTTAATAATGGGGTCCTAAAACAGTATCACCTATAAAACTATTACTATCCGAATGAGTTAATAATATATCTGCTATATACTAGATATTAATATCAGGGAGTGAACTGCAGGAATGCAAATTAGAATGACAAGTTCTCAAACAAATCGTGACATCCACCGAATACAACATTGGTGCATTTGTATAATGGTAAAAAAACTAGGGTCTGTCATTCGTGTCAATATTAAACGATGCTGTTTCCAAAGCCACTTCGCTCTTTTCGTTTTCGACGGCTTACTTATCAATTCCAAAGTCAATAATTACCTAATCAAGCTTCACTAACAAGTGTGGTACCACATGGCCCTGGTGTAACATTCTTTAATTGACCTTTTACTATTAATTGCAGGAAAGTCCACATGAGAGGGGAAAATTGCCAATTTATATGGCTCACAAGGAGAAAATATTTGTGCATAATGTAAAATAATGTGTTGAATGGTAAGGACGTGCGAAAACCGAAAACCGAAAACCGAAATTCGGTTTATTTAAAAACGAAACCGAAACCGACCTCGGTTTGCAAAATGTCGGTTTTTGGTCACATGTCGGTTTTCTGGAAACTTAACTTTTGTTCCAAGCAAATAGCTCAAAATTTGAATTAATTGACGTGTTTGCTAAAAAGACAGTTATAAGTAGGTCTATAACTATCTTTGGTTTGCTAGGAGGAGAGCTGTAACCATTCGTTCCCGCGCTCGGATATTCAAATATATTTCTTTCTAGCCAATCAGATCCAGCCAATCAGAGCACAGTCTCTGTCTGGCCACAGTTTGTTATTCTTTTTGAACAGCCAATCAGAGCATAGTAAGCCTCAGTTTCTGTCCGGCCAAGAGTTCAAAATTTAAGCGCGTGAACAAATGGGTACCAGCTCTACGTATATTGCATAAATTTCCCGGTATATTGCGACTCCTGTGAGTGGAGATTTACTTAGTGATTTTCCACTCAAAGGAGTAGCCACTAGACGAGAGAATTTTGCAAAAACGGCCAAGCAAACAAGTTCATTGTACATTAATATTATAAATAACAAAAAGAAACAATAACTTTTTTCCATTATATGCATTATGTCTGACAGACCGCTGCAGCAGCTATTTTGGTTTTTCATGAGATTATTATTTATCTACGACAATTTACTACATAAAGCTAAAAACCGAAAACCGAACCAAAAACCGAAACCGAAAACCGACTTTTTCAAAAACCGAAACCGAAAACCGACCTCGGTTTGTATTTTAAAAACTGCACGTCCTTAGTTAAAATACAAGTAATATTTGATAAATCAGCTAACTGGCTATTCAATAATAACATTCTTAATTCTTACTGCAGAGTTATAGGATGTTCTACTTAAATGTTAATTCTTGGAATGTGTTCTGACTTTGCACTGTTGACTTGTTGTCCGTGTCAATGTTATATTATATAAATATTAAACTATATTTTTTCCTAATATTGCCACTATTACATCATCTCATTATAGTTGTTAGTCTTTTAAATTTACTTAGTAGTAACTGATGTTAGATTGCAAATCATTTTTGAGACTCCCATGCAAGGGGGCCGGGCACAGCTGAGTATTCTTTGTTTGGCTTACTACCATGTCTACTTCCCAAAGGCAGAGAGTCCTCTGGAGCCACTTTTACCACAAAAGACCATTTCTTTTTATTTGATATTCAAATGCACCATAGTCAGGGGCATCCTGTGTAAAAATAATTAGCTCTCATGTATAATAGCGGAGAATAAGGCAAATTCTTCTCTGCCTTGGGGATCGCTCCATTTTTTTGTAGAAGTAACACCAAAGGCAAAGAAAACATCCTCTTATTCTCCAAAAGTATCCATGGTAGATGTTCCAAACTTGGCACACATTCTAAGTGCATGGTGGTCCAATAAAATTGAGAGTTTGGTTTAATTTATGTCTGATATTAGAAAAATTGTACAGCCAAACATGCTCAAAAATGGTTTTTAGCTCTCTGAAAACTTTACTGTTTAACTAGTGGCACTTCAGTGTTGCTCTGCCTTTGTGAAGTAGATGGGCTAAGTGGATCACGAATCGGTGGTCCCTCTTGCGGCCCTTTACCGAAATATGAGGAGCAAAATACAGACAGGATAATGGGGCAAGCCCAAAGAGGTGCCCCGGTGGGAAAACGTTTGATTTTTTCTCTTTTTCCCCGCGACCACTTCAAGGAGTAAAATGTCTCATAATTACCTCATAAGTCCTTTCAGGCAGCTCTTGCTGAAGCTGTCAGCAAGCAAACCTTTTGTCTCTTTCATTAATCTTGGGCAAGCCCAAAGAAGCCCACTGCACTTGCATTAGCTTTACCACCACACTGACTCAGTCGTCTGGTGTCCAGTCCTGAATGACTCAGACTTGCTGCCGAGACCGAGACTTAAACCCCGGTCTTCAACTTGCTTGGAAGTTTCGTCATCCCTGTGGGGCCCCTTACATCTTGAGTTTGTACTAAACAATATTCTTTATTTAGATCATTATAGTGGATGTACAGGCCCATTTAGACTTGCTTCCTATTTCTATAAGGAAAAAGGCTATATATATCACACATCAGAATAAAAAAAATTCCAGATATGGAAGGAGTCAATTAGGCAAGTGTTAACATTACAATTAACAAGCCAGTCTACAGTACAGTACAATATCAAAACAAATGATAAGAAGCAACTGACAGGTGCCAAATCTGTTTGTTCTAATTCAGAGCTTTAAATAATCCTTCGAAAGAGTCTTTTACCTCTTTTGTACTTATATAGTATCAGTAATGGCTCTACAACACATACAGTAAAAGTCTTTGTTGGTTCTTCTGAAGAGTTACAATTTTGGGTTGAGAAATATTAAAGTCTCCAATTTAGACATGCAGTTTCTAATGGTTAACATTGTTTATTTTAAGGACGTGTGAAAACCAAACCGACTATTGGTTTATTTAAAAAGCAATTCTGAAACAGACTTTGGTTTGGATCGGGAAGAATTAAATGTAAAAAATAATTCCTATAAAATAAGGAAGATTAATTTTAGGGGAAATTTTATGTTATTGCAATTCCAAGATTTAAATGCTTCTGGACTTTTTAAAAACAAATGTAATTGTCATCATTGAAAGCGTGATTGAATTAATGAATGTAACATATCTTTTGGTGAAGCAATTCATGACAATAACTTAAATGTACATTGTTCTACAGGTCAATTTAAGCACATATTTCACAACCTAGTGGTATACAGTCGAGCAAAACTGGTCATCACATCAAGGTACAAAATAGATTGTCAATAAAGCATTACAGTGTTTTGCTAACAGGGCTGGAGCACAAACTCAAAGTAAAGGACGTTTCCTACCAATGCCATTTTTTCATGGAATGTCTCAAATAGAACCTTATCAACTATTCCATACTCAATAAATGTGTTTGTCATGCTAAATGACAGAGAGAAAAAAATAAATGGAGGAACAGTTATTGTCTTTGATTTTGTGAATCCTGTACGTACTGCTCCTAGCATAACAAAAATTCAAAGGCAAAAGCACTGTCACTTGTAAAGCTTTATTTTTGTTCTAGAGGTATTGTAGAGGGTACACATACTCATAATAAATGGGTTTTGATCACCCGAAATCTATGACAAAACAAGTGAAGGAGAAATTTCTGTCTTTCAGTTTGTGAATTTGGCTCCCGCCTGTAACTTTCACAAACTCAAAGAAGGGAAATAATTTTATTCAGACTTATTTTCATTTTTTGTGACAAAACATTAATGCAGTTATTATTGTCCCAAACCATATTAAATGCCACTTTTGAATAATCTGGTTGTTATTTGACCCCAAAAAGCCTAATATTGATAATATTGCAAATTTCCAACTTTTCCTGACTGAGCAAATTTGATTTTGTGCTCCAGAGGGATCCAACAGGGTCCGAATCATTCTGATACCTATATACAGGAAGTATAACAAGAATTATTCCTGGAAATATTTCTCCTCTCAGCCATGCAAGCTGGGCCGCAGGTGTGTGGAGGGCAGAACAATTTCCTTCATTAATACCTGTCAGGGCGAAAGCCCATGGCAGAATGGTTAGCGTGCAAAACTCCCATGCAAGGGGGCTGGGGTTCAAATCCCGGCCCTGGTGCTTGGGAAGTTGCTACACAAATTGCCCATGTGCGGTGTTCTATGGCAATGAACCTGACAGGTAGTTCCCAAAAATAAATAAAAAGGGATGCAAAGCAAATATTAAAAAAAATACCTATCCTAAGGGGACTCCCAGACAACCCGTGTGTTTTTGCTGTTTCTGCCATCTTTTTCTCATTTCTTCCACTTAGAATAATTTTCACTTTCTGCACTTACGCACCAGCTAGCAGCTGCTCTAGCAAGCACAAGGAAAATATTCTCAGTTCCAGGAAAAAAAGACGGCAGAAACGGAAAATGATGGAAAATCATTATGCATGTCTGGGAGGCTCCTTAGACAAACTTCAAATGATTTATTTCGTCTAGAATTCATGTAGCATTGCCATGCGTAGCCCTTGGAACTCCAGTTGTCTTCTTTAATTCAGTCAAAATGCCGGGTGGAAACACTGGAAATAAAAAAGAGCCAACAGACAGGTAAGAACGGGCTTTAAAGTAACTTGCTACTTACAAGTAACTAAAAAGCGTAAAGCAAAAGGCGCCGTCCTGTGACAGTGATGGTCATAGATTCAAATCTCCCTGCTTTACCACCACAGGCATTACACAGAAAGGAAATGCAAAGAAGCGAATCATGACTGGGGGAAGCTGACGGAAAAAGAGGGGAAGCAGTCGACTTAGTTGTTTTGGTGCGCATGCACATTAGAGACCGTCATTAATAGGGGATCCAATATGCATGCGCACAAAGAAAACTAATTTGACGTCGCCATCCGAGTCGGGATTGTCATTCGATGAACACAAACTTTATGGAGTTAAAAGCAGAAAACTATTAAATTAGCTGAGTTATGTTGATACATTTTTTCGGTACACTTCTGTCGTGTGCAGTGGAAGTCCTCTTTTCAGAGGCCCTTGGTTTATATGTACGTAAGCTGTAGTAACTCAAAGATTTTGAAGATTTTTACGGCATACGAGGTGTGTTAGAAAACAACCCGGAAAATGATTATTTTGCCTACTTCCAAAGGTCTAATGCAAGAAATTTTGTAATATAAATTTCGCTCATGAGCCCTATCCTAGTCTGGAAGAGACAACATCTAATAAAAATGGCTCACAAAGGCCACTAACAAGGTTGTAAAATTGAAATTTTTATTGGCCCATTCGACGTTGATTCCATGGGCTATAACATTTATGTGTATTAACCAAATAAGTTGTCCTTAAAGGTAACATTACTTTGATTCTTTCTAAAGATATATCTCAAATTATACGGCTGGGGGACTATAATAATTATTCTCCACCGCTTTAGAGCTATTTAAAGTTAGCTAATCAGAAAATTATCTCAGAGTTTTTGCCTCCAGAAGTTGATGGGGTTGTTAGTTTATATATTAAAGCAACATATATAGTAATTACATACATGTTTTATGCTTTACCAGCCACAAGCAAGGTCACATGCTACTTTCTATTTATATAATTATATTGCCAATTATGATAAATCATAGGACTACCTCCGGCGCACTTGGGGCACAGGGCGGCCGGGCTTGTAGCTTTGAAAAGTGTAAGTTATAATTTTATTGTATGTGGGCTTATCGGTTATAGCCATAGCATTAGTTACCTTACAATGCAGTGCAAGTATACTAATGAAATAGTTTGAATTGGGCTTCAAAATGAGGTCTTGTGAGCATAGCTAGCTGCACGTATGATGACGGGGCACAGCATATTAACATATTGCATTTTTCCATTTTGACTATGAAATTTGAATGGGTAATAAAAAATGCATTTTCCTGGGCTATTTTATGATGTACTCTTTGTGTTATGATAAAAATGTTGCTAATATTAATTATAGATATTGCTACATACGTAAAATAAAATTGTATGTGGCATGCAGCTAAATGCTACCGTTTAGGAGAAAAAATTGTTTTTTCCGGATTGTTTTCTAACACACCTCGTAATGGAAGAGTGTTAGGTAATGAGATTTGATGGTCTTTCCTCCTCTATGATTGCAGGATAGAGTGAACACCAAAATACTACAGTTACGGTACTGATGCTAATTGTTGATTCCAGAAGCTGCACTGAAAAGTAGCTCTTTAGTTCAAACAATAGATATGTCAGAAACCATAGATTGATAATTGCCCTAATAATGATGGTGAAGTCCAAAAAGGCCATTTCTGCTGTTTTGCAAAACGGGTTTTAAAGGAATCCATTTTGAAATCCTGTCGCAGCTCAAGCTCAGCTCACTAAAATGGATTTTGCTTGGCTCAGTCTGAGGCAGCTATATTGTGCATGTAACGTTAAAACACCCATTTTGCCTCCTCCAGTTGTAAAGAAAACGGCTTCAAATACTTCAAACTTCCCGCCAAATTTTATCTGCCGTCTTTTTGCTCCACCAGATATCGAGAGCATCAAGAGAGTGGCAAACTCAGGCTAGGTTACAAAAGTTGGCATCCTTTCCTGTTTCCATTAAATGAAAAATGGAACTTGTTCATTTGAATATAGAAACCTTGCCTCTCTCCTGATACTATCAACATCTGGTGGATTTAAATGGATAAACAATTTTGGTCGGAAGTTGAAGGTATAATAAGAGGTCGTCTTATATACAGTGTATGATGCCAATCTATGGTTATAATGTAAATGAGTTCTGTGGTTCAAACCCAAACCCTTAAATGTGATCCTTGTTGAAAACTTGTGATTTTAGTTTCGGAAATCAATTATTATTCCTGTACCTTCTCCATTTAGAGTGACTGGCCTACTTGATCTCTTCAATACATTGGATTTTTACAAAATTCAAGACGTTAAAGAGATGAAAAAATGGATAGCAGCATTTAATTGGGAGAAGCCCCCACCAAATCCAAATCAGGTATTGTGCGGGTTACACGAATACAGAATGTGATATCTATTTTGGCCACTTTGCCAAATAAATGGTGCTAGTGGTTGAGATAGTCCTCCAACTGAGTCTAATATCAAGTCTCCTTACTGAGTTGTGAGGAACACTCAGCTGAGTTGATACTACTTAGCTGAAGACTCAGTTCCAGGACTCTCGACCACTAGCACCAGGCAAAGTGGACACAACAAAGATATTGCATACCATATGTTGCAGACATTTTTTTAATTTCTAGCCATTAAATGTTATGAATGTATATATAGGTTGTGCGGCATTGGTAGGTAACTCAGTATATTTTGAAGAATATACGGAATATTCAGTAGTTACCATTTATATATATGCCCTAAGGAGCCTCTAAAGAGCCATATCCTGCATTTTTCTCAGTATTTTTGGTAGAGTCAATATCTGCAAGCAATTTATGTATGTGTATTTTTGGGAGTGATTTAAATGTTTCTAAATGACTCTCCTTAGAGTCCAGAAATAAAACCCCTATAATAGGAATGGTACCCAGTCGAGCTAGTACTCACCTTTATATGTCCACAAATAAGTTTTTATCTCATACTCACATGCAATGTAGGCAATGCTCAAACGTCTCAGAGCCAACTTTTGGGATCTCATTTCAAACCATCCAGAACTAAATGATAGTGCGCACAAGTTTGGAACGTGGCCAGCAAGGCTTGCATGGAATCCTCCTTTGGTGGTGGACTCAGGAAGAACGCTTCATACACAGTTGGTTGTAGATTCTGATGGGAAAATAAGGTAAATTCACTACCTTAGCACCATCACCGCATGGCAACTATATCTTCCATACATGACATTAAGCCAAAAGAGTTTCCATCCATCATAAAAAAATATGCGTGAGAGAGGCGCCAGAGTACAAATTGTTTGCTAATGTACACAAAAAATGAAAAAAAATCCTTACAATTGATTTATATCAGAGGAAGTAGAGAAGGGCAGTACCTCAATTGGTAGATTGCAGGGCTTGGACACACAACACTGATTGGTCGTGGGTTTGATTCCCTGTTGGTGCTACTGAAAGATTTACTGCTCTTGAAATATAGTTGCTCCAAAATTTGGAGAAATGCTTCCAGGCGTACTGAAATGCGCACAACCTAAAAGTGGATTGTTATTGTGGAAAAAGATGTACGTTTGACCTCGCAAATAGAGTCAGCGTGGTAACACTCTCAATGACACCTCAGTCATTTTAGCATATGTTTAAAGTTTGGTACCAATACCACTTTGTCTTCATTTTAACCCGCAAAATGGTATTACAATCCATGCTTGTATTTATGTCCATTTTAGTGATCTATCCATGCGTGCTCTTGAAAGCATTTTATTCCACCATCCAAGTGCACTTGTACAAATCCATAACACTCTGGATATCCATGCCCAATTGCAAGTATTTTTGGACTCTGGATATTTCATTGAACTTGTTGGAGATGATCTGGATAGAGATTTATTCAATACTCAAGAACATGTGTACATTGAATCAAATGTTCTGTTGGTAAGACTCTGACACTAGTTCAACATTTTTTAAATATTTTACTGGCATCCATTCTTATATATTTTTGGGCACTACCTTTTGGTTCATTACCAGTAAAGCCATGCTAGCAAGTTTTTGTCATCATGAACCTGCGATCTACTGGATCGTAGGATCGGATAACTTGCCAGCACGGCTACCACGTCCCCCTTAGTTCAACATTTATAGCCTTTGTTTCATACAACCAAACATATCAAAATGCAGTTCTCACAATCACCGATAGGGGCAAGTCCGAGCATTGTGAACAGACTGAGTGTCATAAAACGCGATGGAGTAATCCGCTCTCAGCAGAGAAACTTATAGATGTTAGTGAGGTTTAAAGTAAGAGAGGCGGCGTAATACTCTATGGGGTTATTTATGCTCTTGTTTATGCCTTTTTATAAGTCAACTTTTACTGTACCTTTAGTACAGGGTGTTTCTATTATAGTGTACTATTATAATTGACTGAAGCAGCCCTTAAACATGCCCTTTTCTAAGTGCATATGAAGTCAAAAATTGTAGCGCAGATTTGGTACTTTTATATGACAGGGGTTTCAGTAAGGATTACACCCATAATGTCATGCCTGAAGGCATTGATTAAGAAAGTACAATTTCCATATTGCCTCAAAAACTTACCCATTTTGAAGGTAAATGGGATTGCATACTTTCAATAATGCTCCTTTATACCCGTTTGAGGCACCTAGCAAAACATGTTTGAAGTCAAATATAGCTCATATTAATTTTTAGATACATATAAAACCTATTTGATCTTAGCACTAGCTGTTATTTGACCAGTGTAGAATGATCTTTCTAAATAGAGCCACAACGTTAGGCTTCAAAATCGACATGTTTTGACTGAGGCCTGAATATGCATTTTGATTTCTCAGCCCTTTAGTACAGTTAATAACTATGAAAATTATGAAAATTAAAAAGGTGCCCATATAAAAGTACCAAGTCTGCTCTACAATTTTTGACTTCATATGAACTTCAAAAAAAGTAACGTTTAAGGGCAGTTACAGGCCAATATAATAGTACACTATAAAAGAAACACCCTGTATGTTTTAAATGCTTGGTAGTAATGCATGTCTTTTGTGACTCAGTCCAAGCCAATCACGATGCTCGATGACCCATGCAGCAGGGGCATGGGTGTCACATGACTCACATCTTTTTTGAAGGATCACTAGCTGTAGTAGTTTCTCAGTCTGTTCTCAGCTGGGATAAAATCATTCCTCAGCTCTAACTCAATGTGTTTGGTCACGATTTTTGCATGCCAGCCGGTACCGGTGGCTTGTCATACCATTTATAGCGGCAATATTTAATTTATGAATTAAGGGTTATAGTGTACCATTCAAATAAATTTAGACATGTATTTTTAACAACCATTAAAAATAGTACTGAAGATAAAATATTCATTCATTTCAGTTTCAACCAGTATTGGGTGACATGTATGATGCCAATTTGACACCAATTAATTGTGACTCTGAAAATGAAGACATTATTTATGAAGGTATAACCATAATTTAATTGTATATACGTATAACACAATGTAATGTACACACTATTATAACTTTGTGCCAGAGCCAACACTTGCAGTGCAGTGGAATAGTTAACCCATGATAATTGTGTGTAAGGGTCCAAATACCGGCCCTGGCAGAAGATTAGTGCTATGATTGCCATCTGGGCCTGATAAAATACATATTTTGTTTCCATCTTTGAGAATGAAACAAGTTAACTTTTCCATAACTAATACATGTATTATATATTTTATATGTCCCGATAACCATGGGGTTTTCAAATGTCCCATGAAGTGACCACAGTCCTTCATGAGATTGCCCTTGTGGTGTGCTACAAATTGCCTACAATAGTAACTATATATTGCGGGGTTCCTGATCTCGGTATTCACATATTAGGCACAGAGTGCTGGGACTATCTTTACCCGCCAAGCTTCGTTGCATCTAAAGTCGCCTTAAAGTCGGATTTCTAACTTTAGCGGGTCGTAGACTAAGGTAGGTCGGGCCTAAACCGATCTGGTACTGGCCTTCATGACCGACTCGACCCAGATTCTGAAAATGACACATTTCAACTCTCCTACTCGGGTGAACAAGAAATTCTAGGGGGTAAATAAGTATGTTTTGTTTGAGGTAGGTCGGGCCAAAACCAATCTAGTACTGGTGTTCATGACCGACTTGACCCAGATTCTGAATCTGACACATTTCCACTTTCCTACTTATGTTGGCAATGCAACTTTAATACAACTTTAATATGACTGTCGGCAAATTTTTCAACAAATCTTGGAGTGTACTAAAGTTCATTTGTCAAAGCCTGTACATAGTGTATATACACGTATGTGAATGGGAGTACACATGAAAAATTGTCATAACAAAGATATTACATACTTTCTTGCCGTTTCTCTATTATTTCTATAGAAGTATTGTCAAGAAAAGCTGGGATCTTAATATCAGGAGAAAACATAAATCAATGGAGTAGGAAAAGCTTGTGTGGAGAAATTCTGAATAAATTTTGTATATTGTGTAATCGCATCTTTGGAATTTGAAATTGGAAGAAAGCATCTGTACTATATAAAATATTAACCAAAATATATATGTTAATAGTTACTAACTTCCCAATATACGGTCTCATTAATCAGGTGGTTTCTAATATTGCTGTCCAAATGATAAGAGCTCTCTAGCCCATATTGTAACTGTTCACGAGAGCCAACAGATACTTTTAATGAATGTATAATGCTCTGTACCGATACAGTTACAGTACATAGGCGGCCGAGGGATCATTCAAATGCATATTTCAAGAGGCCCCATTACCTATTGGTTCACTCACCAGCACGCTGTGAAGGCAATTTCGTTTTCGGCTGTCTAAACGATAACAGTTCTCCAGCAAAAAAATGAAAACTATTCCAAAGAGACAACAAATCGGCTGTCCAAATGATAAGAAGCACATGGTGCCAAATCTGTTTGTCTTAATTCTATAAAGAGCTTGAAAGAAGCATTCAAATGTGGCATTTACCGTTTATATACATTTGGAGTATCAGTATAGAGCATAAACATGTGTTAAAATGTCTCCGTTGGCTCTTCTGAACACCTTCAAATTTGGCTAGAGAACTCTTATCATTTGGACAGCCGAGGTTGAATTTGGATTAAGCAGTTGTGTGCAACTCAAAGAACACTGGACAGTGCTCTGACTATTCATGAAAACTTATGATGTTTCAATATGCATACCCGGTATCCGGTAGGTAAAGTATTTGTTGTTGTTTTAAAAAAGGAATTTTAGAAAAAATTGGAAAAATTTAGAAATATGGAAAATAATAAATATCGCAGGAATTCTTACTTGTGACATTTTAAAAATATCTCCCTTCCAATTTAAAGTTTTGAATTTTATTTTGTTTCTTATTCATATTTGGACACTACTTTGAATATCGATCTTTGACACCAAATTATAGAATAGAGCTTTAAACCTGACAGGAGCAAAAAAATTGTATAAGTTTTGGCTAAATATTAAAAATTATGGATAACTTTTAACTAACTACAGTATAAATAAAGGTAATACTAGATTTAATTGAACTTTAAATAATTGGAACTTTTTGGAAGAGAGTTATTTTTCAAATGTCACAAATAAGAATTCCTGCGATATTTAATATTTTCCATATTTCTAAATATTTCTAAAATTCCTTTTTTAAAACAACAACAAATCCCGTCCCACTGGATATCGGATATGCCTATTGAAACATTATTATAAGTTTCATGAATAGTCAGAGCACTGTACTGTCCAGTGTTCTTTGATTTGCACACAACTGTTTAATCCAAATTCCCCCGTGCTTCTCGGCTGTCCAAATGATAAGAGTTCTCTAGCCAAATTTGAAGGTCTTCAGAAGAGCCA
>LR141110.1:0-13589 GCA_900659605.1 Tisbe holothuriae | reverse complement strand
GCTAGGGAATAATAAGTATCCATATGGCCTGCAACAGTGATGGTTGGAGGTTCGAATCCCCCGTCCCCCGTCCCTCTCACCAACCAGTAGGTTGGTTTTTACACACCCTGCTTTGCCACTCACACACGCATTACGCGCACACACACACATACTACACGGCTTCATTGCCGAGATAAACAAATGTAAAGTACCAAAAATCGCCTCTAGGTGGCGCCAAACGTCCCGCCAAAAAATGGCGGGGAAAAATACCGCAGCGCCACCTGGCGGGCAAGTTACAAACTACAGGGTGATCAACAGAATTTGTGCAAAAGTAATTTAGCCTTACTCACACACGGTTCACTTTGGAAAAATGGTTCTGAAGTAAAATGTTCCCAAAATTAAAGGATTTTATGGGACATGCGTTGATTTTTTGAAATAAAAATTTATTTAGTAGAGAATTATGTATTTCATGTGACTTGCCATTTTTTTGCGCAATTTCAAATGGGAAGCAAATATCAATGTTATCCAATGGGTTCCTTAACTTACTTTGGTTTTAGGTTACCAAAATTTTGCCAAATTGTATCTAAAATTGTGGAGCATTTCATTCTAAGCAAAAAAAAGACCAACTTAAGTGGGTTTGGCATTTGAAAGTTGATGCAAAGTTCATTTTCAGAATTAGTGCAGCATAAAACATGAACCTTTCACACAAAAATGGAAAAATGACACTCTGATGAAAAATACAAAATTTCTTTATATACAGACATATTAGTTAAAAACAAAAACTTTTGCAAAAGCTCATTGATTTTTTCTTAAAATTTTGATTAATCAACTTTTCTCTAAAGAGCAACATGACTGAGCTATTCTCATTTAGTTTTGCACACTTTTGATTGATCACCCTGTACATCACATAAATAAATAATAGGCTACAAACTAATCAAAGTACTATATAATTGTTAATATAAATGCCTCTGGGCAGGAGTTCCCCCACCTCAGGGGTGAAAGGGGGACACTGTCCATAATAGAGGATAAGCCATAAGGCGGAGCTGGTGGATGAGCCCGAAAGGGTAGTACTCTGGAATAAACCGAAAGCTGTGAACTAACAGTAGCAGCAATTAGGCCAGAGGCGATCCAGTGCTAAGTAAAAAAAGACATGACAATAATTGAGCTAAGTTGTTCATAATCCTTCTAATTTAACTATATCAAGCTGTAACCCTTGTCCAAGCTTTCAAAACTCTAAAAGAAGTTGTTGTTGGATTATATGACATAAATAAGCACTCCTATTTTAAACAGAGTGGCATCCCTACTTTCTTCATTTCATGTGACTGAACACAGAACGGAAATGAAAAAGGAAAACTTGTCTGTGCAAAGAGAGATGCCCCTATTAAGTCAAACGCCAGGTTACAGAAACTCAGACAAGCAGGCCTACTTTAGAATAAACAAGCATTTGTCCAATTGCTACAAAAGTCAGACTCTCGTGTAAGAGCCCTTTTGGGAGCAGTTATTCGAAGAAGGAATTGAAGCCTCCCAACAGAGTACTTTCCTTCGTAATAAGTCTAATATATTCCTGCTTGTTATGAACTTGTTCCTATCTAAGAAAATAACCTCGAAAATGTCTGCAAGGTACGGAAAAAGTTTTTCATTCTTGGAAACTATTTTGAGGGCATAATTTCTGGGTCTTATTGAAAGAAAGAATGAAGCACGCTTACACACACTTTTTGCACTTTCTTGTGTGTGTGCGTGTCATGTATTCATGGTCATGACTTGAGCATAATTTAACACTAAACTTACACAAGTTACTCAATAACTAACCACTATATTCTCTTATATTTACAGGTATGCATTAAGTAAACTCTCGTCGGGTGCTATCAACGATATTCCCTTAGGAATGCAAATGGAATGGGGAATAGTAATAATGTAGGCCTTGCTTTCTGGACATTCTCGGACTAGATCCGAATACGTTATTCATCATCAGGGACTTGCAGCTGAGCTGTGGTGATTGTGCATTTGAACGGATGATAATAAGGATAACCCAGCCAAATATATAAAGCTGTGTTTAAATGCTTACTAAAATAAGTGATTGTATGCATTCAAGTGTGCAAAGCAAATAGCTATGCAGGTTAATGCAATATTTAGTTAAATTAGGTTTAAATCGTTCTCCAATACATATTCAAGTAGTCCTCTATAAACACGTTTATAGAGGACTACTTGACATATTATATACGATAATGTCCTTGATTCGTAACTTCACTTGCATAATACAGTAGTTTGGTTGTGAATATGCATTTCGAATGTGGGAATGAAATATATTGTGGGGATCTGTATTTAGGTCGAATCCCTTTTTACGGCTTTAGAACATGAAGAAGCTCAGCTGAGGGAAGGTGGCCAAGTCACGGAAAGAGGTCAGAATTCATTCTCCTATTTCTCTTTGACTTATGGGGTTCATAAGGAGAGAGAGGGGGAGAAATATTGTCTAGGGCAATAAAAAGTGAAGGAAACAGGGGTGATTCAGGGTTGACAAATATATTAATATCCAGCAGAATACCTCATTGTGTCTTCAAAGTCTGGACTTTGTCAATTGTCCAAAATGGCATCCCTTAATGGTTCACCTCAATTTTGTTATCTTTAAAGGTCTTAAAGGTGGTGAAGAATTGCTCTCTTGGGGTCAATTTTCACCCTTTCTGTCCTCTTTATTGTCAAAAAGCGCTTATATTTGAACAAGTTACGCCTATTTCCGACATTATACATGATTGTTTCGACGGCTTGTCAATAAATAAGAATACAGTTGAGAAAAGTTTTCGTGTCACGAGAATGGCCATCTTGCATTATAAAACGAGCAAAATAACGTATTTTCAGAAGCATGCATTAAATTTGAGTAAAAAAGCGTCAATATGGCTATTTTTAACCCTTTTCTTGCATCAATTCCGTCTTAAAGTGCGGTGCACTAAAATATAGATTATTAATATTTTGCAACTACTACAAAATACGAGGCCTTTGCTTTAATGTCATGAATACGGAGAACAGCTCATTTGTAAAATATGCACAGGCTGAAAAGGCAATAAAACTATTGCATTTTACCACATGCAGTTGTCATATATTGCATTTGCAGCTGTGTATACTAATTTTTTGTAGGTGGCTAAACTGAGATATAATATATTCAATCATGTACATGGAACTGAAACTTGGTAATATCACTTTTAAATTAGCATTGGAAAAAGAACACCGTGTCCCCTTAACATTGAAAACACATTCTTTTTGTTTTTGGCCTATTATACGTTATTGACGAGCAAAATTGCCCCCTTCGATAGTTTTTGTAACTACAGCCAACATGCGTATTTGTCGTCTATAATGACAGTGTTACAATGTGGTGAGAAAAGGAAATTAACAGAAAAAAAACTTTTGTTGTCTTTTGACAGTTATTAATAATAATTATAGCTTTTATAGCCTGTAGATAGAGAGCCGATAGAGGTGGATTGCTTATTGTTTTGTTGCTTTAGAATAGCTGTCTCTCATTCTAATACGGTTAGAGATACATAATTGATTTTGAGAGGGATTTGAAAGCAAATAATGAGGAAGGAGGAAAATGTCGAAATGCATTTCTTCCGCAAAAAAATGCGATTATTTTTCCTCTCCCTTTGTCATTTCGGATCCAATTATCAACGAGTTGGAAATAGCATTAAAGCTGCTTCATGAAATGCCAACTTGAACTTGACATATATATCGTACGCCGGGGTACTGCTTTTGTACCTAAATGTTAGTGCAATTTCATGTATTAATGAAGTTAGCCTGAAGGCCTTTTATCAAATGCCACATTGATTGATATATGCTTTTTGTAAGTGTACATTGAATACAACATCGGCAATGCAGTTTTAATGATGTATGTAACTTGATTAAAGTGTTATAATTCTGAATCAATGCACAAACTTGTGTGTATTTTGCCCTCTCTTGTCCCCAGTTGCACCCACTCATGTTCATGTCATTTCTTTTGTGATATATCCCAACAAACGAAAACAGGAAAAACTTTATACACAACTTTTTTCTGCTGTATATATTTTTATTCCCGAAAATGACGATCGAACTGACTGTAAAATAACTTTTACCAAAAATATAAACACAATCTTATTGGAGAGAAAAAAAAGTAGTTCAATGTCTTTATAATCCTAGGAAATTTCATGACTTGACTAAAACTTGTACTTTATGAAAATACATGATCGAAATTGCCACTGCATGCAAATGAAAAGTAATGCTGTATTGCCAAAAAAACGTACTTTTGTAATATACTAATGCCTTCGTCTAAGAATGAAAGTCCATTAACCACTTACATCACAAAAAGCCTTCTCAAGAAAGGCCCATTATCATGACATTTCCATATTTTTCTGTTTGTCTGTCCTTCAAATTCCTTTTGATATTATTCTCTCTCCTCTTTCTCGCCCACACACCTTTTTTCCTCCAAGTCTAAAAGCAGGTCAGAAAAAGGAAGCCTTATAAAAAGGAGGTCTGATATAGATCCTACTACTACTAGGCAAAGAAACTTACTTCATGACGCTATAAAAGCGGGCCAGTTAACACAGGAGAAACTGGCCATTACTAGAGGTTGGGAGTATTAGTAGTAGTACAGCAGTAGCTGCCCTCAGCTAATGAAGACACAACACTGTTCAGGTTGGAACTATGGCGACAACAAAAAACGGGTGTAAATATATCACTGTACCCCATGTTGCAGCTACTGGTACAGGGTTTGATAATACATTCAAACCTTCTTCCGCCTTAAGGTCGTGAAACTTTGATGCTTTTTTCTCCTACTCTTTTCTGACTTTGGCTATATAATACCATCATGCTGCAGGGCTGCGAGCCAAACTCAAAGTTGGACTGTTTTATTGGAGGGTATTTCATTACAGCCACTATTCGGACAGATACCAATCTGGCAACTCTTGTATAACTGGCAGTAGTCTTGAAGGCTTTTTTAATGTTGGAGCAGTAAAATACAGGGAAGAAGAAGAAGTCTAATGACTAACTTTTCCCAAAAATAGGCATGGGTGGCCGGAGGGTTTAATGCCAGCTCTACCCAGTTCGAATATATCGAATTAACTTTATTGCACAGTAATATACGCGGTTTTTACAAGGTCTTCTTCTCTTTTTGCGGTTTTAGGTCACTCATGGAGCACAAAAACAGCCTTCATATGAAAACATGGCAAAAATAGAGTTCCATATAATGTCAAAACGAGGTCTCCTAATATACGCATGTCCTAATATGCTCACAACGCTATACAGTAATGATGCATTTATAACCCTTAAAGAGGGTCATTTTGTTCTTGTTATTTGGCCCGCAGCCTCCTTTCTGCAGCATACTTTTGTTTTTCATCAAAGAAGACTCATCTCATATAATCTTTTCCAAGCCCTTTCATCTAGCTCATTCTCATTAGCCGCATAATGTAGAAAACTCCCAGCCAAACATACTAATCACGCTCTTCCGTTTGGTCGGGAGTCGTAAATCCCTCCCAACCCTTTTGTCTCTGTCCCCAACCCCTTAGTCGGGATAAAAAAGGGTGCTTTGAAGAGCATTCTTATCATTCTCCCGTTTGATAATGCCCCCAAAGTGGGCTTATATTCACCAGAGACAGATGAGGGTAGTGGAGGAGTACCTTTTATACATAAAGAGGGATTTAATTTCCCCTCAGAGAGAGCTAGATTTCCCTCTTGGCGACTTTCAAGATATTATTACTGAGCTCCTCTCCCCGTGGGCTAATATCTGCTGCTACGTTCATTCGTGGGCTAATTACAGAGAAGTGCATTTACAGTCAGTAGTGGTTAGAATAGAATCCCTTTTGTGGCGCAGATATTATTGGCAAAATGGAAGTAAAAAGTCAGAGGTAAAGAGTGACTTTGAACAATCGTATGAGATGATTCTGCACTCGTGCATATATTGCAAGGTTGCCAAGATTTGACATTTTATGCACAAACTACAATGCAGATTCAAAGTGAAACCGGCTTTCACTAGACCTTGCTTAATACTCGTCCTGAGTTAATCTATAAAATTTGCTAAATACTTTATGATGTCCTTGAGTTAATAAAGAAAGAAGAGTTAGTTCCATGTGTCAAGTTCCGTGCTTAACGACGATGATCATGTAAGTAACGGAAAAGTGCAAGGTCGCCGCTCTAGTGCAGCTCAGCGTGAAACCTTTTCCAACAGGGCGTACGTGGTTTTTACACATGATTATGACCTGGAAGCACGCAAAGCAGGATAACGCACTGAACACGTTACATGCATTGTGTTAACTGTGTTATCTACACTAACTTTGTTATGTACTGCAATGATGGTAAGTGCACACTAGTGTTTCCCTAACCGCACCCTAGGCTGTGTGTTAGGAGTCATCATCATCATAACAATAATGCTGTTAATGCCGCCTCGTTTACTGTGGCCTTTGTTTAACCTCCTCCTCCGACAAGAAGGCGCCTAATTGCGGTTGCTGGTCTCTCCTCCTTGCTCGGAGGAGTTTCGTTTTCTTCTCTCCTCCGATCCGAAATCAATTCGATTTGGTTATGATCGCGTTCAACACATTGATTGCATTTCATGCTGAGTCAGCGATTCGAGCTGATCGGAAAGGATAACATGGCGGTGCAAAAGGGAGGCAGAATGGCGAGGAAGAGTTAGGGATACCATTTTGAATCATATATTGAGTGATGGTATTATCATGCCTTTATAGAGCTTACTTGAACGTTTGTTCAAACTGTCATCCCTGACTGAACCGGAAAAGAGTGAAGAGCTGACATAAACACTCTCTCTTGTTCCATGTCATTTTGCCCTCTTCTCTCCTTTCCCTTTATTTTCGACAGAAACAAGTCAAACAAAGTTTGCCACTTGCAAAAATAACGAAGGGAAAGGAAAGAAGAAGAAAGGGCATCAATCAGGATTGGGGTACAAATTTGAGATTGGCCATCATGCTACTACAATGTTGTTATGGCGAATGTGGCCTTGGGATAGGAAGATAAAGAAGCGACCTTGCGTCATCCGACAAACCGACGAAAAGTTCAGGTTGTCCACAATCCTAGAATATGGAAGTACTGCTCTCATTATAGCTGCATATAGTGCATAAGGTTGGTAAGCTGTATAAAGACTCTTGTAGATGCAAGAAAACCAAGATTCACCTGTATTATGTCTTGCCGGGTATGGATAATACAGTGGCAGGAAGGGGAAATACGATTATCCTGCTCGACAAACAGAGAAAAGAAAGACAATATCATCAATTTTGCTTCTGGGAAGTTGATGATGATACTACTACAACTACAAGACGAGTACTAGCACAGGAAAACAGAGTCGGATGTGTATCTGTTTGCTATGCGTAATAAATCTAATAATATACAGAGGAAAATTTGTAAAAGTATGCAAGCTAATAATACTAGAAGAACAGCTGCGGTCAGATCTCCGTTTTTGCATTTTACAAGCTCCAGATTTTGTATGTCCTTCTTTTCTTTGCATAGACAATGGAAAAGTGGAGCGGAAATGCGGATAAATGTGACATGGCGTGTCTCCCTACAAATGCTATATTTAGACATGTGCAGTGTAGGGAAGAAAGCATGTGTACTTTGATCACACGAACGTTTCATAAGCTCCAAAGTGTACTTTTTCAGATTTTATTGACGTTTTCAAGAATACAACTCCCATGACAAATGTCAAGACCAAAATATAGGCTTAAAATCTGCATAAAACTGCACTCCCTTTCCCCGATATACGTCCCAATGAGACAGCTGAGTGCAGATGGATGCCTCGCCCTATTTCATCTCCAAAGGGAATATAATAATCCCGAGCATTTTCAACCCATTGGTCCATCTTGAAAAAATAAGGCCTTATTCACAGTGGTATGCGGTTTACCCTACATGATAACATGAAAAGTATTACAAAAGGCCATGTCAGTACAAACCACAGTGCCTAACCGAGACGAGAGAGCCTCGTATCCATACAGATCGCTTGCGTTTCTTCTCTTTCGTATTCAAACGAGTATAGCAGCTCTTTTCTTTTCTTTTCTTCCTCCCTAGTGTATACATTTCCTACCTAATAAGAATACTACAACACATACACACAAAGATGACAACAGAAGACAAAGAGGATGTCCTTCAAATGTATATTAAACAGTACAAAACTGACTTATTTTAAGTCAATTTTAACCTCTTAATACATTTCATTCATTCTTTTACCTCTGGCTGCCGCATTGTCTATTATATTATTTAATATCATGAGTTGTTTGTGAGTTTCTTTTTTGTTTATCTTCATGTTGTTTAGGCCTTGATGCGGACTGACTGAGAGCGAGAGGCGGCCTTTTGAAGAAAAGGATATCGTCGGCTCTTTTCTACTCCTCCGTATAGACCCATCCAATTTGGCGCGTAGGAGGATGTATAGAGTGGTATACACACACTCTCTTACAAAACATGGCAGAGCCAATGAAGTTATGGAGACTTTAGATATGCAAGTTGTACCTTTATAGAACTCATAACACAATTTACTTTTTCGCAGATGTAAATATGACAAAACTGGAATGTGATCATTATGCTTATTTTAATACAAATATTCATTCAAATGCTTTGTACGTCTATTCTGTTATAACTCAATTTCCCAAACTCGCTTTCGCCAGCAACCAGTCTGTATACAAGCGCCAAAACGGTTATAAACTCTCAATCAAGCCATTCTGAACATCAGATTAATATATTTTTTTGCAGAGGCGTGGTTATGGCCGAGTCAATATTATGAAGGCGGAAGAAGAAAAGAGCCAATGTTGCAGAACAGTTTCACAGTGTTTTAGCACGACAGTTAAAGGGGTTTATTCATGCTTTTATGCCTCTCAACCGTTAAGTGGGACTACTGTGTTTGCAAAATAGGGTTATCGAGTGACGCAAAAGAGGAGGAAAAATAAACTAATATAAACAGGCGTTGCCAAAAAGGTGGGGTTGGGAAAAGGGCTTATTATTAAATTACTTAGAAAAGTGGGATGTTTTAAAAGCTCTCTCGAGGAGGCTTCATTGCCAAATTAGCCACTTCCTATGCATTAAGACTAAATGCGTCACTACAGTTATCATCAGTCTGTAAGTATGTTTACAATTTGCTTGCCTGTACCACACAACGAGCCTGACAAAAACACCCAATGCGCTCCTCTTATTATCACATCGTCAGTAGCAGTTACTTTTCTTCTTCCCGGCACAAAAAGGTGACATGAAGAAATGTGGGCCTGAGGAGGACTGGGATGTAAAAAGGGTCTGGAAATAAGGAAAGTTTTTCTTAGATAGACTCTTCTCAGCTCTTCTTTTGATGACGTATCAAAAAGGGACTTCTTCTTGGGGAGGACTTTGTGTATTTTTTTGAGGTTTTGGTCTACGGTCAGGGGGAATAAGTTGTGGAAATATGTCAGAATGTTTGACATTTTTGACCAATTTTAATGGGAATGAGGCCTTGCGTACTTTGGGAATATTACACAATGGTAAAGTCGTAAAGATTTCTCTTGACATTTGACCCTTTTATGCCCAGTTTTGTCCAATCTTTTTTGTAGTACGGGCGTTTGATCCGTCTGAACCCCATTTTTACTACCAATGTTTGGGCACCATGCCAAAAGGAGAGAGTAACAGTCTGAAGGTCTGACACACACACAGAGACGTGTCAATAGTACACCATGCATGGGCCATGAAAATGCTCACATATTCCTGGGTCCTATTGTTTTCTTCCTGTGTTGAAAAAAGAACATGAAACAGCAAAACATATTTTTGGGCAAATGACATACTGAATACAAGGAGTGTAAAGGTCTATTATCTCTTAATTAAAGGTTATATTTTACTTGTTTTAGCCTTCGTATGTTCTTACTCTGACCTTTTAACGCTGATATCGATACAAGGAGCTACAAGAGGGATATAATATTTCCTTATCCTTTCCGGTGTCTTGTACAGTTTCACAATTTTATTCTTCCCATATATTGCCAAAACGGGGTTCTGTAGAGCGGCGGCCACGTGTGCCTATGATATCCAATATTGATCTCCGTTTTATATATTCCGTTTTTATATATTTCATACATCCCTGGACTCAGACTTCTTGCCTCTTCTCCGTCTTTTTCCTATATATTTTTTCACATTAAATGGATCTTCGCAATAATACAGCTTGTCTTTTTTTTCTCGTCCACTTTTAGGTAAGAGTTCCAGCAGAGAGGCCTTATAACACGATTTGAGCTACGGAATGCCTGAGTATGATATAAAATGCTTAAAATGAGGACAATTTAAATACCTTCCATTATATGAGGATGTCAATATTTATATTATTATAACTGTTTAATTGTAAAAAGGTAAAATTTTATACAGTGGCAACCCTGATTTTGTTTAAAGAATACACACAGGAGCTGACATGTGAGAATAAATCTTGGGTGGACTTCTCTCGACAACTTCTCAAAAACTTCCAATAAATCGGTCATCGCTTCACTTCCTATTCGTGCACTCATATTTGATGTATTCAACTTCAATGTACGTAAGACATTACACAAGTATTTGTTGCATCTCTGTTTTTGCAACTGTCGTATAACCCGATTTGTCTTTCCTTTCTACAAGATGGTTTTGTGCTGCAAAAAGTGGAGACAAAACGGTTTTTGCCCTCCTTCGACTTTTGTGCTTCGTGTGTTCTCTCTCTGAGAAACAGGGATGAGCATTAAACGAGTAAAACGAAAGTCTATAGTAACAATAAATTATTTTTATAGGTTTTTGGCAATTAATAAAATAACGTGTTAAACAGATAACAGATAATCATCTGTAAACAAGGTATTTAGGGATTAAAAATACAAAAAGGGCGTTCGTATCTAATATACAGGACACAATGTAGTCCTAGATTAAACAATCATATTGTACATGTACGTACTATAGCATACACAATGTAAACATACATACAACTAAACTGTCCGTTTAACCTCCACCAAGCATCAGCAAACGCCGTCAGAAAGAAACGAAAACTGTGAAGAAGAAACAGCAGAAAAGAAAGTTTAAGAGACGAGAAAGTGACATCTCAAGAAGGGATCACAACGACGACGCCTTGTCTACGTTCTTGTATATGGGGTTATTTTCAGCTTTGGGCGTCTCTCTCTCAAAAGATTGCTTGGCCGGGGTTATAAAATAGAGAAAAGGCCTCTTCTCACAAGCAGATATTTCGTGATCGATAAGAATTCTTGTTGCCTTTTGTCGCCTGTTATCGCTCGTTTCTCTCTCTCTCTCTCTCTCTCTCTTTCTCTTCTAGTTTCTCTTGTCTTTTACGACGCCCCCAGGACCACCAAGAAGACTTTTTTCCCCGACAGCCTAGCTAAAATATATAAGTTCAGCCAGAGGTCGGCCGTCGACAGCAATGATAAAAAATATACACGGACATATTACGAGACCTGTCCTTGTTGTAATAATGGCATGAATAAGGAGGGAAGGGACGTTCGGGAAATGTTAACTATGGTGGACATTTGGGATTCTGGGAGGATAAAATGGCGCTATTGATGTACTATGGGACATAGCACTTCTTTATGGCAGATAACGAGCTGGTAAGAAAACTATTTTGAGTCTTGCCGATATCTAGTATAGTAGTTTCTGGTTCATATTGTCTCATAGGAAAATCAACAAATATGAGTAATCATATATTGCAACTTAATCAATATTATACGAGGTAACCTAAACTTTTCTCTTGAACACCATTTAATAGCATGTTTAACTCCCCATGTCGTCTGAAGGTAACTTTCTTACCCGTTCGACACTTGTCATTTGAGTGATGTACGCAGCAACATTTTTTCCCACCTTCTTAAAACTTTTCCCTGCAAGAAACGCCATTTTCTCATCTGCAACTTTTCCCCTGACATGTCCTCATTTTTGCTGTCCTTGAACAAATCATCGAGTTACAACCACCTTTTCCTAATGTATTGTCTTTGCCGGTCCACTCAGCAAAAGTATGACCATGAGAGCGAGAATTTATAGTGGAGTCTGTAAATCAAGCTGGAAAATTATCGTTCGACAATGAGATATCGCTGCTTTTCGGTCACGTAATAAGTTTGCGAGAGAACCCGCCGAGAAAGGATTTAAAAAATGCTGTAATACAGCACTTCCGTTCTCATGCAGTTTTGTGGCTGTAGTACAGCCACAGAATGGTAATGCAGACTTTGTCCTTGTAGAGGTGCGGTTTTAATGACCAAAAGAGCCTTAAAACCGCAGCCGAGTAAGCTTAAGACTGCATGCTGTACTTTGGTGTATGTCGTAAACAGTACGGAAATGCGGCCTTATGAAAATCTATTCTCGGCGGGAAGGGTATGAAATGGAAAGGGAGATTTGTCATATTTAGTACAGTTACTAGAAGGTAAGCGAGGGGAAACAAGGATATTTTCGTGGCACAATTAATATATATAATCTATTATAGATTATGAAACGTCTTATGCGAAATGTAATAAACAATGTCTATTAATACACAAGGACAAAAAAGATTAAATAATGGCATACTCGATCATGCACTCTAATATTAATAATGTAAATATCATAAATATATTCAACCAATCGGACTCCTTCAGAGCATCCAATCGCACTCTCTATCAGTATCTCCTCCTCTCCCCAAGGCCCTTTTTATCCTTTCTTTCCTTCCTTCTCTGCCATGATGTGTGTTCAGCAGTTGGGTGGTGGTGACCTCAGCTGGTCCGAATGTGTTACTGCAGGGTCAACAGAATAATAAAGAAAGAAGGAAAGAAGGCCTTCTTTTGTTTGCATTATAGATTCGATCGGGAGAGATATAAGAATATATTGAAACTGATACAACAATAACAGCCGCAGGCTGAAAAAGAAGGCCGTTTTGTTGTTTTTGCATGCGGAGTCTGTATATTCTCTAAAACCCGGCCAAATTTTGTTAATAGTATTAAAATCTTTGTAGTAAGATTGTTTGGTCGTGCTATATGATGGATGATCCCTCCGCGTTTGAACCGGAGCAAAATCTCACTTTGCGAAGCCAGAAAAGGCGCGAGGTTGAGTTATGACATCCAAATTTCGAGGGAGTTTTGCTCGTGTTTTTTGTGTTGCGAAAAGCAGAAACGGGGATTTTTGGCAACTGTGTTGGCAGCCTTCAATCTTGGGGGTAAAAACAACGGGCGCAGGAAGATTTGTTATTTGCTGAAATAGGAGCACTGCAGCATCTGTTAATGACATTGCCATGATTATGTTAACGCTAGTTCTTAATGATATTATATACTTGTTAGTAAAACAGCTTTGTGTTTCATACTGTGATCTTACTTGGGCAGTCGACTTTCCAAATGATAAGAAGTAAAAGGTGCCAAATTAGTTTGTTCTAATACTATAAAGAGCTTGATATAAGTATTCAAAAGAGTTTTAATCTCTTATGCACCTTGTATACTATCAGTACTGGCAATAAACAAACTTTAAAGTCATCTTTGGCTCTTCCGAAGAGTTACAATTTTGACTAGAGAACTCGTATCATTTGGACAGTTGACGTATACAAACATACGTTTTATGCTTTTATTCAATTCCAAAGCTCTCCATATTCTTCCTCCGCACTTTAAATGTTGTCAAAATGGAAATCTTTTTGGCGCCCTCAACTGACACATAGTTTGAGATAACGCATCAGTCAA
>LR141109.1:0-13602 GCA_900659605.1 Tisbe holothuriae | reverse complement strand
AACTTTTATTACAAGTTCAGTTCCGGTCCGTAATAACCGCTTAATCCAATCATTTTTCCATGGCCTACCTTACCAGCTGCAATTAGGCGATGAATTTTCCAACGATATAACGTATGCGATTTTGTAGGGTCAAAAATGACTGCGACAGTTTGGAAAACGGTAGCGCATAGTGTTGTAATTCTACCGGTATACCAGATTCATAGTCGGGGTAAAAATTAAAGAACTTATTAAGTAATTTAATGGTCATCTACCAGAAAAATTTCATTTTGGCTTTTAAAATTGGGGCATGCTACAGTCATTTATATTAAGAAACAATCTGAAGCCGGTTTCCGTTTAAACATTTTTTCCCTTTTTTATGTAGCAAAATCGGGTTTGGATCACGATTAGTGGAGGGAAAAGATTGAACAGAAACCGGCTTCTGAAGCAACAACAATGCTGCTGTCCAAATGATAAAAAGCTCTTTAGCCAAAATTGTAACTCTTCCAAAGAGCCAACGAAGACTTTTAAAACATGTTTTATGCGCTGTACTCAGGGATATGCGACAAAGTTGCATATCCCTGAGTAGTCATATGGTTCGTCGCAGCTCCCTGGCTGTACTGATAGTATAAACATACATAAGAGGTTAAGGTCTCTTTCCAATGCTTTTTCAAACACTTTGTAGAATTAGAACAAACTGATTTGGCACCTTTTGCTTCTTATCATTTGGACAGCCGAATGGGTGACGCGATACGTTTTCAGTTGAGAGTTATTTTTAACTTAGTATCTCACCTCTTTCCGTCGGTGGACCACCTCACACAATTGACACATCCCAGGTGGTGATCCAGCTGACAGAGCAGCTTTGGCACGTCCGGGTTCTTTGACGCGGCCACGTCCAGGATGGGCCTCATGTTCCAGATGGAGATCCTGCCCGCCTGGGACGCGCCCTGGCTGTCACCAGAGTGGCCGGCGGCCGCCAAACGGCTGCCAGCGGGGTGGAGATCGACGGAGAAGAGAGGGTGGCCATCGCGGGAGATCCAGACGGGCTTTAGCAGCTGCATGGTCAATTAGGGCTGTTAAAACACTTAATCACTTAATGAGCCATTGTCGATTTGTACTGTTGGTGTCACAAATCACTCCTGCTGAGCTCACTGAGCGGGCCAGTCAGTTAGAAGGAAAAGAGGGAAAAAATCGTAGCTGAGCGAACGAGAAAACAAATGCATGAAAACCGCCGAGAGGAGCGCAACGGAAAGGGAGGACTCATGGGAAAGAAAAGCGGAAGAACTCATTGAAATAGGACATTATTTCTACTGGCCAAAGGCTATCACGCGTCTAGGTGCCTTATCGGCAAATTTTCCACTTTTCCGATTTTTTGATAATAATATGGAACATTATCAAATGCATCTTTTACTTTAATACATTTTCCTTTACAAATGTACCAAACCCTTAGATTTAACTCTATTTTTCTCTGCCTTTGGTTTCTCCCAAAATTTGAAGGGGTGCAAACAAAGGCTATCAGTTCTCTTCTCCCTTTCTCAGCAGACTGCTGCTGCCGGCTGCCACTCAGCGCCGCGGCGCTTCAAATAAAGTTCCGTCCGCAACCTTCTTCCGTGCGCACATCTTTGTCGACTAAAGCATGATTAATGATTATAAAGTAACACTTTTTACACTGCATATACAACTTTTAAAGGGCTATTTTTTCATGTATAGCTTGCCAGTATTGAGCAACAAACATCATTACCGCCAACACTTTTGTCTTCCCCTTTATTTTATAGCTGAGTGCCTTTTAAAGCTGAGAGCTGAGCGAGGAAGAAGGGACGATTAAAAGAAAATATAATCGCCTAGAAACTGCTTGCAATGCCAGAAATTCACCTATTTTATATAATTAAGGGACCTAATGTACACATAATTGTAATTTTCTGTCAATTGTGTATAGTTTAATGTAATTAAAATTGACGGGAGAGATGTGACAGGCACTCCTACCGCATTAAAAATATTTACTTTGTCATCCCTTCCCTAGATCTCGGTCGTCTCTATATGACATCAATTGACTATTTAAGCACTTTAAGTACCACTAATTGAGATAATAATATGAAATTAGGCTTTATTATACTGCATTTTACCTTTAAAAAGTCTCATTTGACATTTTAACAGGCAAATCACCGAGCCCTTAAACAGAAAACGCATAGCCTTTGTTTGTCGCCGATTTTTGCCTACTGGCGACCAAAGGCAGAGAAACAACGCATTCATACGCTAATATGTGTACACCATTGGACAATTTGATCATCCATACATGTTAAGTAGGTATTAATGCAGCATAATAGTGAGTTTCATCAATATCAAAGCATTTGTACTCCAAGAATCATGCTTCCGAACACTTGAAAATCGTTTTTTCACTCTCCTGAAAACTTCTCTCTTTTACCGCGCGGTGCACTCCACGCACGCACGCACGGCTTCATTATAGAGGATTTCCAACGCCGATTTTTTCCGCCCGCCGGGAGAAAATATCAGCGCCTGCCGGGAGGCAAGGAAAAAGAGGGCGCTCATTCCTAGGGGGGGTTTCTCAGCAGACACCGCCTCAGCTCAGCAACTTAGTAATGGTGATGGTGTTGGTGATGTTAATTCTAATATTTTGACAGCTGGCCAACAAGACTTGTACAACAGGCTGTATGCTTAGTAGAGTACTTGGTGATGTTAATTCTAACATTCTTAACTTATCATAGCTAGCCAACCAAAGACTTTTATATACAGATAGGCTTAGAAGAATACTTGGTAATGGTGTTGGTAATGTTAATTATAAAATTTTGATGACCTTTAGCCAACACCATCAATAAGGATTATATTAAGCATACAGCTTGTTGTACAAGTCTTAGGTTGTCTAACTGTAACTAATTTGGAATAGTATAATTAACATCACCAACACCATCACCAAGTATTCTATTAAGACTACATGCAGCTTGTTGTTCAAGTCTTTGGTTGGCTAGCTGTAGCTTCTTTGGAATAGTATAATTAACATCACCAATAACATCACCAAGTACTCTACTTAGCCTACATACACCGTGATGTTCAAGTCCTTGGTTAGCACTGAAAAAAACTTTTTAATAGTATAATTAACATCACCAGCACCTTCACCAAGTACTCCACTAAGCATACAGCTTTTAGGCTCTCAAATTAACATCACCAACACCATCAATAAGCTGAGGCTGAGTGGGAAACGAGCACACTCTGACACTCATTTCTCTTTTTCCCGGGCCTGCTATAATTTTGCTCTCCCGGCCGGCGGAAAAAATCGGCGTTGGAAATCGTCTATAAGAATAATCCGCGGTGAAATTAACCTATACTCTATAAAGCTTCAGCAGCAGCCAGGCTACTTAGGCAGTCGGGACGGGACAGTTCAGCCTCTAGTAGTATATATAACCTCTTTGTAGTATATATAACCTCTTTGCTAATTGGCATTTTACAATGAAAGGACTTTATTTGGATTGGAGATAAAGCCTATTCCTAAGGTGTTTTTTTTCCAAAGTTAAGTAGCGCCACTGCGCCATGGCCTTATTCCGTTATTCCTTTGGCTTAATTCGAGATAACTCTGCTGGCAGCCCTGAGCCTGTTTCATTGCCAACTTGCTTATTAACGATTTTCTCCGCCGATTTTTTCCGCAAGCCGGGAAAAGAAACGGGCCGGCAAAGAGAGAGGAGGGAGGACAACCGAGAGCTGGCTGGGAGAGAAAAGGGGACAGAAATAGGAGTCAAGAAAAGAAGGTGATGGTATATTAAGAGAGAGAGAGAGAGAGAGAGAGAAATGATTGGTGAAGGTACTTCAATTGGTGATAGTGTAACCAATTATGGTTAATTTAGTTGCAGTTTAAGTAACATATGAATACGTGGTACAAACAAAAGTACACCAATCGAGTACACCAATTGTATATCAATTGGTGATGGTATATCAATTGGTGATGGTATATCAATTGGTGATGGTATATCAATTGGTGATGGTATATCAATTGGTGATGGTATATCAATTGGTGATGGTATATCAATCAGTTATGTCTTAATGAGCATGGCTTAGTTACAATCAATGGAATCAATTTATCCATTTAACAAATTGCAGCATGGTAGCAGCAACCAAAAATTGATACCATCACCAATTGGCACACCCTTTACATTCCTTGCATTGTATGGGGAATCAATGTTACATTATTATTCACTATTGTGTGGGCACATAATTGTATTTTTCGCATCATGTCTTCCTCTCCATAGTCCATACTATACCATCACATAATATATATTTCACATTGTTGCAATGCTAATTAAACACATATACATTTATATTTTGATTTTATTTAATTCTCTCTCAACAGGGAAACATGCTCTCAATATACCATCACCCAAAATTTCTTCTCAGAACAGAACAGAACACCAATGGAATTACCAAATTACCATAACCAATGTTGGAATTACCATCACCAATGTTGGAATTACCATCACCAATGTTGGAATTACCATCACCAATGTTTAAAATTACCATCACCAATGATATAATTACTAAATATTTCTATACCTTTTGCAGTTACTGATACTTCTATATTTTAACTTTAAATTTTTTGTATTATTATCTCTTGTAATATACCATCACCAATATGATATTAACATACCATCACCCAATAACTTCTAGACAAGTCTGTTCCTCCCTGAGCTCTTCTCCCAGCTCTTTCTACTCTCTTTCCGCCGGCCCGCTTCTTTTCCCGGCGGGCGGAAAAAATCGGCGGAGAAAATCGTTAATACTCAGGCACAGGGGCTCAGTTGAGTTTTCCTTTCCTTGACTGTGATTGGCTGCCGTGTCCCTTATAGAGTTATGACGTCACTACAGTTTTTCCGCGGAAATAGAGGTTGATTAGTACTGCGCAACCTTTCATACTTTATACGCCTTGATTCATATGTATTGTAATAACCTATTTTTTTGTTTTTCGTTTGCACTCACACACGCCCAAGTTGCCGGTGGGTGCGAGTATAATAAAATGCTGCTTGAACTCTTATTACATTTAGACCACAAGAATTCAATGTATTTCATATCCCTTTTTTCATGTATGTTGTCAAGTGGCCAAGTGATAAAAGTTGCATACATGAACATGCACTATAGTTGCAGGTCAAAACTAGGTGCTGTACTGGGTTCCCAGGGGGTATAGATATCTAGCCAAAACTAATTCACTAGAGTGAATTAGCCAAAACTAGCCTTTATCCCTTCTCCCTGTGTTCACGTATGGAGTTAAAGCTCAGCTTTTACTCACTCTGCATCAGAGAAAAGAAGGGTTGATCGTGACTGTAAGATGATATGATCCTTGAAAAACAAAAATTGGGACTACTGCCCAAAATTGGGACTAAATCATAGAAGTAAGCAAATTTGGGTTGGCTAATTTGGGATACATCAAATTCCCTTTTTACAGTTTGAGGCATGCAGCATGAGAAACGTGTAAAGAATGGATCTAATGTTCTCATTCCCAAAATTCTGGCAACCCTTGCTGAAAAAAAGCCAATTACACTTGGATTAAAGAAAAATAAGGATTCGATGGTCGACAGCTGACCCTGATGCTATGGAGAGCAGGGAGGCGTGTTGGGCGTTGAACGAATATTTGGCCGAAAAAGGGCTCCTATTGGACTTTGAACGAATTATTTTTTAACTGAACGAATTTTCTTTTGGTCTTTTTTCAATTGAACGAAAAAAGTACTTACTGGACATTGAACGAAAATTGGCTGGGTTACATATTACATATTGAGTTGTACCATATGAGGCTGGAAATCTTAATTGGACAAAAACTGAACAGATGTAAAGTAGAAAGCCTTTCTAATGGTTGTTAATACATGTCAGACATAAATCATGAGCTTATTATTAATCATATATCAGATGATTTGATCACGTGAACAAAAAGGCCAGGGTAGTCAATTAATGCATCTAAAAAGGGTTCTAAATATATATTAAATTAAAGATGATACCCTTTAGTATTAGTTCTATGGATCTAACCCACAAACAGTAATAGCATTATGACTTGCCTATAATTAAATCATTCCATTCCTTGAAGTTTCTCTAGGGTTTAAGTGGAAGCTTAGGACTGTAATGGCAAAATTCGTTCAAATCCCAATATTCCCTTTCGTTCAACGTCCAACCAGATTCGTTCAATGTCCAAAAAGATTCGTTCAACATCCAATAAAAAATTCGTTCAATTGGGATATGAAAAGATTGCCGCTGTACAGCGGTCTAATCTATGTCGTCTGTTTGTGCCATAAGCTGGTTAAAGAGTTTAAAATACCTTGGATGCTGCTCTGGAGTGTTGAAAACAAAGATTGTAAACGCAATAGAGAGGAGTAATCCGGTAGCACCTGGGACGTAGAATGCCATTGGCCAGCCACCGTCAATACTACAAAAATACTGTCATAATACTCTCTATATATCATACTTAGACGGCTCACCCTGAAGCGCAGAGCAGTGATGATATCGGGTAGTTTACGGCACATGCTGCGGGAATGGCTGCGAATGTGATTGTCATGAGCGTGGCCCTCTCCGCAGGGTGGCTCCATACTGAGAAGAGCCCGTAGACGGACGGGAACGCGATTCCGGATACGAGGCCTTGGACGATGCGGAGCAGGAGGACGAGCTCAAAGGACGTCCTGATATACGTTTTGATTGTAGTTTTAAAATAGGAACAGTAAGTATTGATCTCACCTGGCGCATATTGGTGTCAGAAGGCTGCATAGTGCCAGAGTCCCGGTTCCGAATAGAGACCCTAACCTGCCACCAATCCGGTCAGCTAGCATTCCACCCACAATCTGAGTCAGGATGTATCCATAGAAGAATGAGCCCAGGACGAAGCTTTGCTCTTGCTTTGTCCAGTCAAACTCGCCCTATAGAGAGATATGATATTTGAAAAGCTTAACCTTTTTTAAGTTTGCTGGATCATCCCTGGTGTTACCCTTTCGGTTCATTCACCAGACACACCATGAAAGCAATTTCAAAATTTTTAAGTGCCGCAGGGGGGATTCAAACCCGCAACCTCCTGGGCCGCAGGGACAAGCAACTTGCAATCATGGCTACCCCGCTCCCCCTTAAGGTTAAACTTATACAGAAGTGTAAAAGCTGTCAATATTACTAATAATATTAACTTGTTTGTACCTGGCTCTCCGTCCCGTTGCTCTCTGACTTGACCATGCTCACGATCGCCATGGACATGTTGAACCTGAACATCATGATGTGGAAGATGGCAAAGAAGGCCAGGATGACCACGGTGAGGCGGCACGAGCCGAGGAGGGGCGCGGGAGGGACGATGGGAACATCTAAAAATGGAACATATCTACTACTTCTTTTATGAAAAAGTGCTAAAAAGGTACCTTCTCTTTATCATTAGTCTATACCCTTGCTAAAAGTATGTTTAACTGGTGAGTATGAGGTTTAAATATTACAGTTATAGTGAAAAGTACCTTAAAATAGGCAACAAGCATTCTTTGAGCTAGAAATTCAATATGTAAAAAGGCTAAATCACTTTAAAAATTGGTGTATGTTGAAAGTGCTGCTTTACCTTGTTTCCGCTCCATTAGAGTATCCTTATCCTCCTCTTGTGTCTCTCCGTCACTTTCCGCACACATTTGAGACATCTTGCCACCCAAAAAGAGTGAAAGCAAATGAGCGACTTGACGCAATAAGGAGAAGAAGAATCAGCTGGTTCGATGTAATTCGTACTCTTCTTCTCTTCCCTCTTCAGACTGAAGTCTCTTTAGAAAGCATGTAATATGTCGCCGCAGCCTTTGTCTGCCTCCTCCTTCCCATTCAAGGACAGACTGCAGCAGGCGGAAATGAGGTAAAGTTTATGTTTACTCCCCTATTTGTTTTGGGTGTATTTATTATAGTTGCACTAAGAAATGGTCAATTAGTATTGGCTTATAATAAGCTCTAAAATGATTTTTGTCGTTATCTTATGTATAATCTGAGTTCCTGCACTCAAGGTAAAAGTCGGATTGAATTACGCTTTTTCCCCGTTGCTTTGAAGAATGACTGATTAGACGCTTTAAAGTGAAGTATCATGTAGTGTCTTATTTTTAGCGTCCCTAAGCTATACCCTTAAATAAGAATTAATTTCTCAATTAATACTCAGGCCTATTAGATTAAAGAAAACAATTAACAAATAGCCTAACTAAATCGAGCCAAGTAAACATAAGACTTGCCTCTGCATACAGTATAAAAAGCAATTAATCGAAAGCAATCACGATCTCTTTATGACAAAAAGAGACAAGAGCATAAATTAATAAGACTGAACATGAGAGAAAGCCCAAGTAAGTGTATGTTTCATTCAGCTCGATTTGAATTTTCCCGCGCAAAGTGGAGCTTTCCGACTCTGCACTAAATTGGAAATACCGAAATGGTAAATTATTTTCATCCCATATACTTTAATAACAGTATCATTAAGGTACAAAATATAGATACAGAAACAACATTTAAAGGCAAGAAGCCAATGTTTGTGAATAGAAAGAAACATGAATATATGAATTGAATATTCCTCATAATATTATCCCTAACTTAAACCATTAAGCAGCTTCATCAAAACAAAATTTTGTCCACAGTATCAACCCTCAATGTACAATGAGCTCTCTTTCATGGTTCATCACAATCATCCTATTCCTCGCCACAACACTCAGCGCCTTCTTCTACTACTCAACCAGAACCGAGCTTCAATTCACCACCATGACCTCCAGCACAAGCACATCCTCTGCTTCGGAGACAGCCTCACAGCCGGGTTCATGAACGGCGGACACTCATTCGCACCGTATGGCACATTTCTTGAAGACCTGCTGCACGGCCGGAGCCGTGTCAACGCCACAGCGCGCACGGTCGGGTTCTCAGCATGGACTACGAAACAGCTGGTAGAGCGGGCGGATGTGACGGCAGGCCGGGATGGGGTCGGCCGGACATGGCCGGGCCTTCTCACAGTTCTCGCGGATAGGACAAAGTATGACCTAGCAATCATCATGGCTGGAACGAACGACCTCGGCCATGGATATGATGCCAAGGAAAGATACTCAGTTTAGCAACAGAGATATCCATGCCAGCTGATGGCTGAGCTAAATTAGAAGACGTCCAAGCCAAATTTCAGGGAACAGACTCGCCCTTATGATGCAAGTCCTCTAAAAAATTCATTTTACGCAACCATCAGCTGTCATGGATATCTTTGTTGCTTAACTCAGTATCTTTCTGTCAAGGACATTGTGAGGAATTTGATCAAGCTGTAGGAGATGTGCAAGGAGTCGGGTGTTGTGAAGCACGTTCTCGCGGTTGGCATTCCGGATTCTGCGTTCCTTGTCCAAAGTGATTCCGTGAGGGCTAAGAGAGATGCCATTGCAAGGGAAGTTCAGAGTCTTGCCATGGATGGGTTTGTGTCGTTTGTAGAGTGTCCGATCCGGTACAAGGATGGGAGTGATTTGTATGAGCCGGGAGGGTTGCATTTTACGGAGAAGGGGTACAAGACGTTTGCTGAGGGGATTTGGCCGACTGTGGAGCGATTGTTACAGTGAAGAGATTAAATACCGTATGAAAAACAATCTGTGATATATGAATGTTAGAGTTTATTGTTTGTATTAAGTTAAAAAATATAATCTGACAGTTATTGTGGCCTCTTTGTGTACGTCAATTAAAATGTCATATACATTTTAAATATAATATGCCAATGAAAAAAATCAATTACATTGATGTAATTTCTATATTGTGTGCATTGCCTGCAATAACCATTTTAAGGATCCTATTAACACATACACTGTACATGGCAGTAGAAACGGATTTGTCCTCATTTCAACTTAGGCTCCTAAAACAGAATGAAATGATTAACGTGAGTTCATATGTTCATTTTACTACAATAGTTACTGCACGGAATACTACCACAACATCAGAAGCAACATCAGAAGCAACAACAATGTATCCAAATTATATAACACCATACCTCCACCACTTTCCTGTTCATAGTACATCAGATCAATCAGGAATGCTGATCCCAACAGCATGCACCTCAGGTCCATATCCAGCGGCTCAAGGAACTCAATGCCAAAATTATCCACCATGACAATAGCCTCTTTGCAGAATCCCATCCATTTCTTCCGGATGACGGCTACATGTACACCAGCAGTATTGGTCACATTGAACACAACATCATCACAGCAGGAGGCATGCCAGCAGGGTCCGCGGATCTTCAGGGTCTGTTGACCCTGAGAGTCAAAGAGGTGGAAGACTGGGTAGACCCAAGTGTCACGCTCACGGATCACTCCTATAGGGAAAAATATGAATGTTGTTGATGTGTTTATTTATATTCACTCATACCAATTGGGATGCCCTGCCTGGATACCATGACCTCCTGAGTACAATTGGGATAACAAAATGTACAACAGCATCCCATAAAATTTAGAGGACGGTCCAAGTGAATCATTTCATTACCAGCTTGGTCATTGATTGACACCTGAATAAAGAAGTTTTATTAGCATATTAAAGCAGTTAATATTGACTCATACAAACTTGAAGTTGCCTTGCTGGACCACACAATAACCTCATCAACAGTGCACTAGTTTAATTGGCCCAGAATATGATCTCATCATTCTCCCCATGCACTGTGTATTTCTTCTCAGCCTCACATCCTGTAAATGCAGCAACAATATCTCCACACCTTAACCGCTGCTTCAAGGTGATCTTGTTTGCTGCCATCAGTGGTCCAAGGCCTGTTTGCAGTTGTTGCTGCTGTTCAGCAATGGATGGTGCAAACCCACTTCCAGTGCCCTCTACTGTGGACACAGGTGTTGGTTGCTGCAATACTACAGTCATTGGAAATTTGTCTTCAGACATCTTGGTGGATATAAGGTTGGCTGACATCTAAATATTCCTTGTCGGTTTTAAGGCTTTCTTTGCCTGTTTGCCATTTAAAAGTTCTGCAAAATTTGAAGGCTTTCTCTCTGTTGGCCTACTTACAGCATCCTGCTTGCTGGTAGCATTGATTAATGCAGTCAAGGGCTTCCTTACTCTTTGCTTTCAGTTATATAAGAAAAAGAATCAATTTTATACCTGTACACGTAATTATGATGCTCCAACACAATATGATTGGTTGTAGATTAATATATTACCATAAAAGGGTAGTAGAGCACTCCTTCAAGCTGATTTATAGCCCTTTAGTAAGGTTACATTTATTTGGGTCCTACTTTGTCAATATCTTACATTTATTCTCAATCTAACACATTGGAAGAGAAGGATAAATTTCGAAATCCAAACAATCCGTAAAATAATACTTTAAGTTTATTTCTTTAACTTTCTGACTATATTTAATGTAAATGAAAACATATTAAATTATACTTGTGATTGTGTGTGTCCTTGTGCAGCACCCTCTACCTCTTAAAACGTATTTGTATCCATTCGATTTAGTTTTTGAATTCATACATACATACAAAGTGTACATTTTCTTAAGATCCATTTCCGAGGTGCTCAAAAAGTCTTGTCATTGGTTTTTATTTACACTTTTTGTGACAAGAGACATTTCTCCCTCCTCATGTTGCTTCTAAAATGAAGAAAGAGAATTGTACGACTTTAATTATACTGATATAGCTACGCCCCAAAATTAATTAGACTAATACAGGGTGTGTCATTACATTTGCTGGATTCTTTTAATTATCACATACTAAAAAGGCTATATATTGCAGTGGTCTATGGAAATGTCCACTTACTTAATTGGGGGTTGATTTATAATTGCAAGATTTTTACTAAGGCAAAAATGCCACAATTTAACAAAGCTGGTCCAATTGGCCTAATAGATTGTTTCAAATAGTTTGAACATGCTTAAATTATCAGCTATTCAATTGCTCGCCAGAAACACATATTTCACTTTTTTCTAATTTTGGTTCTTTCCTCCAATTATTTCATCCTGCCTTTTAGCTACGTTAGGAGAAAATATACTAAATGCAAACATCTAGAAATATTATGTACAACAGTATCAGTATCAAAATTAACTCACCTTTGCCTCTCTCATACTGATAGAACATCATATCAATTAGGAAAGCCGCACCCAATATCATGCACCGCAAATCTATATCACATGGTTCTTTAAACTCAATGATAAAATTATCCGCCTTGGTGATGGCCTCATTGCCAAATCCCATCCATTTCTTTCTGATAAAAGCAACATAAACACCAGCAGTAGTGGTCACAAAGAAAATTATGTCATCACAGCAAGATGTGTTGCAACACGGACCCCGAATTTTCATGGTGTGTTGGCCCTCAGAGTCAAAGAGGTGGTAGACTGGGTAGAGCCAGGTTGCACGCTCACGGATAAGTCCTATACATAACAAAAAAGGATTTAATTTTCACATCTTGAACTTACGCCCTATCTTATTTCAGAAGCAGCTTTGCAAAATCAGTCATATCTATTGAAACATTTTTTTTCATTTTTGAGCAAATCATAGACCACTGAATTTGTTAGTGATAGTTTGAAGACAAAATGTTGTAGAGCCTGTACTTTCACTCAAATGGCAAAAATATATCAAATGCAGCAATTAGAATATTGTAGTTTTGCCAGGTACTGCAGTGGTCTATGACACAAGGTACATACCAACTATGATGCCTTGTCTAGACACAGTGACCTCCTGAGTACAATTGGGATAACAACCTGTACAGCAACAGCCCATGCACCTCAGTGGGCGATCCAGGTGAATAACCTCATTTAGACTTTGGTCAGTGAATGACACCTAAAATTTAGGAAGAAAAATTTGAACATAACTATTGAATGCAGTTTACCAACCTGAAGTTGTCTTAATGTCCCACACCATGCCCTCATACACAACCCACTTGTCTCTTTTGCTGAGAGTATGATCTCTTCATTCTCCCCGTGCACCGTGTACTTGGTCTCAGCCTCACACTCTGTACACCCAGCTAAGATATTGCCCCACAAAAGACGCTGCTTCAGAGTGATCTTGTTAGCATCCATCAGTTTGTCCAGTCCTGTTTGATGTTGCGGCTGATCAGCAATAGATGGTACTAACCCACTTCCAGACCCTTCAACTGTTGCCACTAATGTTGGTTGTTGCAATATTACACTCATGGGATATGAGTATTTTGACATTCTGATAGCTTCAATCACACTTTTTACTTTTGTAAACAAGCCTCAAGCGTTTTACAAGGATGCATACAATATTAGTTCAATTACGCATATTGGTTTACTTCAGAGATAGAAAGATACTGCCTGGAAAACAAATGTTCGACTACCTGGTTCTGCAAATTTTGATGCCTTTCTCTCTGATGGCCAACTGCATCCAGCTGGAAGAATCAATTATTGCAATAAGTTCTCTTTCGTTTGGTTCATTCACTTTTTATGAAACCCTGCTATCATCTTTCACAACTGAAATGATTCACCATTTTGACATCGGGACTCGGACGAATGAGTGCAATACACCATTTTAATCCTTGAGTTATGACTTAAAACATGATGCCCATCATTTTTCTAGCTTGCAGTGGCTTTTTGAGAAATTTAATTTCAAAAATTCCAAAAATTTCCAAAAATTCGTCATTTTTTAAATCCATGTAGCCGGCATATAATACAAGGTAGACCTTTTCTGAGGCCAGAAA
>LR141108.1:0-13614 GCA_900659605.1 Tisbe holothuriae | reverse complement strand
AGTTGCTTAGCAATCATTTCAGCCAATCAGGAGGCCGTATATAGGCTAAAGGAGTCCCTTTAGCGCTAAGTATCTCATTTCCACTTTTTAATAATCGGACTCCGGTGACTCAACTGATCTTCATAATACACAGTTGTATGTACACACAGAGAGAGAACAGATAAGAGGGGTTGAAAGAATAATCTCCCTGTCTCTCCTCTCTGTCTCTCTCTCCCTCTCTCTCTCTCCCTCTCAGGTAAAACTTTTTTTGCCAATGGGGGTCGTCCAACTTGCTTCTTCTATCACAGTCGTGCGCTAGAAATTGAAGAAGATACCCCGTACATTAAAAATATTGAACCTTGGGGGATGCCATTCTAATGGACTTTACACCTCTTTTCAGCGGTCAGACATTGAGCTTATAATAGAAACGTTTGAAATGTTCGGCAGCCCTAAACAAGCCGAGGGTTGTTTTGAGTATTCTTCTTCTGACCCCCAACCAGCGATGCTTCTTTTTTGCTAGATTAGATTTATGTGGCGGAATGGCCGAGGCGAGGAAATATTATTTTCTTCTTCTACCGAGTCGTTCCAAAGAAATAAGGTATATAATCAAGCAGCGCCACAAGAGAGACCATAGAAAGGAATTTTGAATTTGTACTCGATTAGCTATGAAGGGGGATCTAGCATTTATTTTGGCCTGGAGAGGAGATTATAAGGGATATATTCTGTCAGGGTCATTTCTAAATTTGCGGCTTTTCTCCCTCTCTTTTCATACAACTCTTTGCATCATTAATCCTACTTACACAGTGGATTCTACAGAGACTAAAACCACTGTGAAGCGCTTGCTAATCGATTCCGTATGCGCGTGTTTGCCCCGTCAACAGCAGAGCCATCTTGGCAAGGCCAGTGCAGAATAATGCACGGAAATGGCATGCGAAAAGTATAAACGGCACATTTGCGATGCATTCAAGTGAGTTTTAAGAAGACGTGACCTGACCCGATTCTCTCCGCCTCATGCCGTCAGCCAACGCGTGTGAATATGAGATGAGGCGTATACAGAGTGCACAGTGGTTTGAACGACTAAATAATAAATACTAGTAGACCTGAACAATTAAACGAGTTTTACTATTAACTACCAAAAAACTAATATAATTTTTTGCACGTAAAATCCTTAATATTGACTATACTTTTATTTTATGTTTACAAACCCACTGTGGAGTGGGAATGAAGGGAAAATAAGCCAATTTTCCCACAATATAGGCAACAAAGATGAAAATCTTATTCTGTAAGTATCGCTTTTATTACCATTATTCAACAGCATCCATCAACATGTAACAAACAACAATGGTTTTCTCTGGCTCAATAGTATCACAGGTTTGTATTGGCCTCATCTTCCATGATTTCCAACCTAGCCATGGACTCAGCAAGTTGGTGTTCCCCGGTCCCGACCAGGAACGCCAACCTCAGCCGCTCCTCCGGCGCCATGCGGACCTCACGCAACCCCTGACTGCGCAGGATGGCATTCAGCGCCTCAGCCCGCTCCAAGTGCAGCCAGCGTAGGAACACCTGCTCAGCTGTGGTCGTGCCGGACCCTCTCAAGAACTGGGCATTGTCCAGGAGGAACGTGTCTGCCGGGCCCCAGAGTATGAACTCAAGCACGGCCACGGCCTCTGGAAGGCAACCGGACTCCAGGGCAGTCACCACAGCTCTGAACTCTGGAGGGTGGTCCAGCAAGTCAGAGTTGTCCTTGACGCCCAGAAGCTGGAATAACGCCTCCAGAGCAAAGTCCCTGCAGGTCACCGTATCACATGCCATGTCATCAAGGTCCACGATTGCAGTGGTGAACTCCTCCTCCCGCTGCTCCTGTCTGGCTAGGAGCAATGACTGCAGCCCGGATGAGGGCACCGAAGTCAGGCCTTTGTTGACAATGAGGCCGAGGAGTTGCCGCAGCACAAGGCAGACGGATCGAGCATCCAGAGGCTGAGCTTGGCTCACATGTTGGACGGATAGTCTCGGGAACAGAGTGACGGTAACTGCAAAAGATGTCGTTTAACCAAATGCAACGTGGCTTAGAGAACAATCAACATACCTTTATCTTGTCCACTCAATTTGTCCCTGACAAATTCCGGTAATGTGTCCAAATGGCAGCCCTCAAACTTGACAATATGTAGCTGGTCCAGTAGTTGCAATGCTGCGGACTGGGTGTCCACCGCGGCTAGCGTGATAGGCACATGACCGTCGTACAGACACGAGTGGATCCACCCAGATGGAACCTCTGTCGACCCCTCACAAGAGATTCGCTTCCAAGACTCTTCACCCAATGACGACGACAGTTCTTTTTGAATACTCAATTCAGCCTCGGAGATGCGAGGGCAAGTCTGAAAAGAAGAAAGGGAAATTTGGATTGAGATAAAAAAGATGATGATGATGACAAGTTTGCGTTCAGCCGCAAAAGGACTTTCCATTGTGATCAGGTGCCAACATATTATTATTATTATTAAGATAATTTCACTGCCATATGCTCAGTAGGTTTTAAATTGCCGGTATCATTGTGTTCGATTGTGCGTCATGACACGCGACCCTTTAATATTTGCGTCAGTGACGCATCTGGTGTGCAAGCACAGTGGGCTCTAATGAGAATATAAGAATGATATTTAGCATATTAAACTTATGGATTTGGTCAGGGCTTAGGCCCGAATGTACTGCTTAGTACTATTTGCTCTTCTATAATGATTATGTTTGAATATCTTATGAGAGTCAATATGAAATCACTGTGTAATTGCAATTAAATGCGTCAGAGAGAGATGCAGGAATTGAGATTATCACCATTGCACAACTAATTGCTATTTAAAAACTTATATCTGATGCTTGTGGAAGCGAGAGAACATATCCAAGGCTATTATTACAGATGGACGTGCGTTATAAAGGTCACTTTTTAAGCATACAAACAACAGATTCCTTATTAAAACTTGTGTTAAACGGTACTTTTTAGCCACACTGAAAGTCTGAGAGGAGATAATTGAGCTTAAGTACACCGCAGCTTCTTAGACCGATGATGGCGGTTTGGGAACCAAAAAGCCATTTTCTCATGAAAAAAGACAACAAGCTGAAGAATTTGAGAATGCGCTGTTGCCTCCAAGTTCTGTTTTGTCGCTGTTACCACTATAGCCACAGTGGTCTAGTTATCTTGTTTCGTTCTGTAAATGCAATTCACTGCAGCTGCAGTATTAAAGCCTGGCACCAAAACATTAACTGATTGTTAGCCCACTGTACTCATCCATGTAAGGTTCTGTTCACTACAAAAACCAATGTGCAACTTTTTTAGTATCATCAGCTGTTTTTCTATTTGCCTTATTCCCACACGCACTCACCTGTTGTAGAATTTGAGTCAAGACTTGCAGATTCGCGGAAATGACAGTATCGTAATTGCCTGTCGCCGTGGTTGTCCCATTATTCGGCTGCTGCTGCCGTTGCAACGGCGAGAATGACGAAGACGACGATGACGACGATGAAGATATCTTCCGAAGGCTGAGTCGATTATTGTTGGGCAGGAGTTGTTTGGGGAGCGAGGTCTGCGAAATATAAGAGGTGATTAGACCATGTCGTCACTTTCTCCTTTGACTTTTGCCGGTTGATCCGACTTCCTGAGCTAATTCTTCATAATGCATAGTTGAGACGTTATATGGAAGAAGGAAAGTGTTGCTTGGAAGGAGGAAGTTGAACAGCGTTAATCTCTCTCTCTCTCTCTCTCTCTCTCTCTCTCTCTCTCTCTCTTCCCCTACTTTTTTCTTCTTTCGAATGAAAAATGGAGGGAAAATGATCAATGGATGATCGAGTGAGAAGAATGGGATATTACAAGGGTTGCCATTTATATTCTGAGCACAGTATCTTACTACGTTAACGTGTAATACATAAAGCAGTTATTTTTCATACAAAATGGCATCCCTAACATCCGATTCTGTTGCATATCGAGCCAACGTTTTTGAAGAATGTAGCGGTGCATGCAATCGGTATTTTGGGGGCACACACAAGGGTCTTATTTACACATATTGGAAGACGTGAGTAGGAGGCCCTATTTGGCAGCCAGGCTCTTTTCCATAATTTCTCGGCTTGTTTTGTTGATTCTTTCTCTCCAAGCGTTTTAAAAGCACTTTAAGGATTTCCCCCTCTTTTCTTAAACATATGGAAATAAAGCCTATTTTCATACAGTTCCCGCTGTTTTCCCCCCTCCCCTCTAGTAGCTTCCTTTTTCCCATATTTGAAGCGAGTCTCTTTCTCCTCCTTTTGACTAATTTGCATAGATTTTAAAAGGGAAACTTTTCTCTGCTCAGCTCACTCATACCATTCGCAAATGTCCGCCGAAGACTTCACTTTTTTCATCATCATTTTTCGTCTTGAAAATGCGTTTTGAAGCACGAAGAGAAGGAGAAAATGAAAACGGTTGATTGACGAAACGTGTCTTGCATGTGAAATGTACTTTAAATTCCACAAAACGGAAGTTAAGCCTTTTCTCCAAATGGGATATCATATGAACACCGCCATCAGCTGACGCGCTTCTTCAACCATTGAGTTATTAAGTTGTTTAATAACTCGTTGATTATTACCTCATGCTCAAATGGGCTGGCAGAGGACGCGACGGAGTCGGTCTCCTCCGAGGCCCGGCTGCTGCTGCTGTTGCTGCTGTGGCCGCTGCTATTGCCGGTGGACGAGGGATCGTGGAATTTGGCTCCTGAAACAAAACAGTTATTAAACAATGTACGGTTATGGCAACATAAGCTAACTATGAGTGTAAGCTCGTGGCGGAATGGTTAGCATGCGAGACTCCCATGCAAGGGGGTCTGGAGTTTGAATCCCGACCCCGGCGCTTGGGATTTTTCAATTGCTCTCCAAAAAGCTGCCACACAAATTGCCCAAGTGTGGCGTGCTATTGCAAAGAAAATGAAAAAGTAGTGCCCTAAAATATATAAAAAGGGATGCATAGCAAATATTAAAAAAAATAAGGATTACTCACAAAGTAATTAAACCCCCGTGCCTACGACGAATATACAGGGTGCGAGGTCTACGCTGCAACCAGTCTTAAGACTGCTCTGAATAATTTTTATTAAGAAAAAACATCACTTATTATACATCAAATGATAGATAATTAAATTTTGCATCATTCTATGACCTTGTAAGAGTGTATCTTAAAAGCATGATTGAATCCTATTGGTACAAGTAGATACATCCAAAACTTGTACCCTTTATATTGGATATCCAGTGTAAATCTACAGTGTGATACCAAGTAAGTTTTAGCCCTATTTTCGCTCTTCCAATCAAAAATTGTATAAAATATGAAAAATGAGGTTATTTATGGGGAAACTTTTTTGTTTTATAAACTTTTGCATAATGTTTACCAACTGGGAGATACAGACACTAACTCTGTTTACATGAATGTTTTGAGGTGCGTGCAGGCCCAAATTAGCAACAAAAAGGCACATATGGGTGAAACATACTATAAGTATGATCATAAATCTCTTTGGATCCCTTGTTTAAAGGGTTTTAATGAAATTCAAAAGCAAAAATACAATTTCGTATTGTTATATATCCTACCTAATGAGCATTTAATATCCCAGGCATGCCCAGTTTTCCATCAAAAACGGAAACTTTCCATTTTAGGGGTGGAACAGAGTCCATAAAATCTCAATTTATTTAGTTTAAAGTTTCAGCTGCTATTGTTTCTGCCATTTTATATGCTCATTAGCTTGCCATTCAAAATAATATTTTGGGTATAAACTAAGGACATATTATTCATAATTAGTTGTTGATGCTGGCAACTACTGTGTGCACAGCCATCACTAGTGGAGCAGTACCATATTGCTGTTAGGTAATGGTATGAATGTGGCGGAAAAAAATATTTGATCTGGATGAAGTGAAAGAGTAGGCAAAAATATTTTGTGAAGCAGAGTAGGCTGTAAAAGCTCATATATGCTGAGAATGACTTAAAACATTGGTTGCAACTTATCCCTCGCACCCTGTATAATTAAAAGCCTTTGGCGAAATGAGGAGAAAATTATCGTTCCCGCCAACTGCTCCTCTTCAGTGGGCGGGAAAGAAACGCGCGCAACAGATGTGGGATGAGATTAAAATCATGTTCAATACACCCAAGAACTCACTTTTGTTGCGTCAGTCTTTTATTGTACGCATTAGTTATCCTCCTCCTTTTGAAAGCGTGGAGTAAACAAATCTTTAGAAAGAACCCTTTAAATCATAAGAAGAAGGAACACCCAAAAGATGCTTCTTCACATGACAGGGAGGACAATGTAATTTCACAGGGATTAACACTGGTACAAGTACTTCACTGAAGGTCTTGCCAAAAACATAGAATAAAGCATTAAATATTTCTTTAAAGAACTTAAGGAGATATTTAACTACTTTATAAATATTTTTAGGCATCCCTCTTTATATATTTTATTGCACTACCTTTTCTGGTTCATTGCAATTGCACGCCTTAATCACAATTTTCATCATCATACCGCTGGGGGGAATTGAACCTGCAACCTCTTGGGTTGCAGGGACAAGCAACTTGCAATGATGGCTACCACGTCCCTCAATTACCTACTTATAACTACTTATTAACTTGAGGAAAATTTGTCATATAATTTTACTAAATAACACAATTAAATAAGGGGGATGTGGTAGCCATGATCGCAAGCTGCTTGTCCCTGCAAACCAAGAGGTTGCAGGTTTGATTCCACCAGCGGCATGATGATGAAAATTGTGATTACGGCGTACTGGTGAATGAACCAAAAGGAAGTGCCCAAAAATATACAATAAGGGATCACCAGTAAATTATTAAAAAAAAACAAGTAACACTCACTCAGATTCGAAGAGTTCAACGCCGGCACACTAATACTCCCAAGATTCATCTGCCCCGCCAGGACATAACCGGCCGGAGGGTCCTTGCTCATCACCACCGGACTGGACGCGTACGGAGTCACCACATTGGCACTCGTGACGCACGTTGACGCATACGGGCTTGCGGTAGATGTTGGAGTGGACGCATACGGGCTTGTGGTAGACGGCGGGATCTTCTCTCCTGGGGTTGCGTAGCTGTTGTTGGTGAAGGTGGATGTGGTGGGCTTGTGCTGTTGGTGGAGAGGGTCGAGGGAGTGGCTACGGGGTGGTGGGAGGGGCTTCAGACGGCCTGGAAAGTTAGTCAGTTAGTATTGATTCCAATCACAGACCACTGTGATGTTACACATTATATTTTAAGGTGAAAATGTTAGCATAGAAAATGTTAGCATAGTAAACTTTAGCCAATGTTAAGTACATTTGCTGGCATAAAAGTGAAAGGCTAGAGTGCACATAGAGCACACGAACCCGTATGTACACAGCTCTGCTTCGCTCGGTCGAGCAAAAGTCATAAATTCTTTTTAAAGCAAAAAAAGAGCGGCTTAGTAAACAACCGTGTCCAATATGTTTCTTTTCCCCCTTTTTTGCTACAAGACAGTGCAAATATTGGTTTAAGATATGCGTTACATACGTGGTATACATAAAGTATCCTTTCATGTCATTTTCATTGTGTAGTAAAAACGAACGAACGAACGGTATCTTAGGGTGAGGTCCTACACCGCGCTTATTTATTTTTAAAGACACACATGAAATGAGAGAGTAATAAACTTTTTAACCCCACTCAAGACTTTGTATTGTTTGAAATGAAGAAATAAGACTCGAGGAATCTGATCCTTGCCTCTGATAAAATTTTCTAATGTCTTCTTCTTCTTCCTCATGAGTGCGCTCAGTTTTATTCTCTTCAAATTACTCCTGGAAAGAAATCCTTGAGGGTAATCATTCTCTTCCTTTAAATTAGCTTTTGTAAGAGGTGTTCTCTTCTCTTGATATAGCATTGTGTGCCCCAATTACATTATTACCATTGAGTAGATTTGCTTGTTGTTGTTGTGTGGCCTGGTCGTCGTCCTCATGCTGCTGTTGTAAGCCCACCATTACAACCATTTGTTCTTGGGTCGCCCGGGGCTGGAAAGGAAATAAGAAATAGGATCAAGAAGTATCTAAAGAAGAAAGTGAAACCGTTACTGCACAGTGGGCTCAATTTATGCAACATGGGAAACTATTTTACTACTATATGTTATACTTTGTTGGTATCATAGAATGCATCATGGGAAGTTATTTTACTACTATATGTTATACTTTATTCTGACGCAAGTCCACTGTGCATAACAGGTGTAATTTAGGTCATCCAGTGTGCATTTTTTGCGCAATCGAAGTTTTAATAACAATCCATTTTGAACGTGACTGAGCGGGTTTGAGCGTGCCAGACTTTGACTAATTCCGAACGGGTTCTGTTATATCATTGGAGTGTATTATAAGTAGCATTGCATGTCCGAAATGGGCGTCGTAGTAGAATGAGGCAATCTGTAATTCTAGAGCCAGCTGGGGTATGATTATAATTGCTCTCAAAACTGCTTATTAACCGTGTAGTACGTATGACATTCACATATGCAGCTACTCACAGATTCGTGACAATGTAGCAAGAATGCTTTTGAGTCACGCAATACATGGAAAGCTAATTACCACATATTTCAAGTCAAGCAATTATTGGGGATATTGACACCATTTTTGAGCATAGAAGCGACAAAATTGGCCGGTTAAGATTCTCCCGTCCTGAGTATTTGATGGTGTCTGATTTCTCCCCCGACTCCTTTTTTTCTTTTCAAATGAGTAGATCGTGACTTCACAAGAAAGAGGACTAGAATATACACTTTGATTATGCACTGCCCAACAGGACTAGGGATGCCATTTTGTACTATTTCCACTAATAAATAGGTAATTTGCTTAGCGGAATCATGGTTCTTAATGACAGAATGTCGTCCCTGGTTTGATGCCTCACTCTCACTATGTGTATAATATAAAATATATAAGGAAGGGGCGGCTGACTGCGTGAATAATATGAAAATTGTCGGTTTTCTCGCCTCACGAATTTACATGCTCTAAAAATATACACAGAAGAAACAGCGACAACATAAGTCGCTGACGATTAGATCATGACAAGCTGACACTCTTGATGAAAATTCCACTTTAAAAAGCCTGTCAAGGTCTTTAAAACGTCCTTAAAATGGCTTTTAAACATGTTTTCCGCAAGGGAAATAAACAATATTTAGTACGTGCTTAGCTCAGCAGGTCAGAAAATCATTTGTATCTTTTTATTGTGCAAATTTACCAGGCAATATTTTATGATATTTGCTCTGGTATTAGCACACGTATTACATCAACAAAACAGGAAGGGCGTAACGCGACTAAGCTTTAAACGTGTTTTGGATAAAAAGCGCTTTTTTTTCTCGAGTGCATTTCGTTCAGGAGAAATTAAAGCGGTGTGCAACCATTTAAAACAGATTAATTTTAGCTTCATTCTTAAAATGCGTCCAGTTTTATTCGCTTCGGTCATGAAATAGCGCGAAACAAAAAAGTCCTTACAAAATGCATCTAGTCGAATTCAATAATAGCAAATCATAATTTCACCTCTCTCTCTCTCTCTCTCTCTCTCTCTCTCTCTCTCTCTCTCTCTTCCTCATGCATGTTATTGTTTTCCAACCTCCGTGACGAACCCCAACCGAATCTAATTCCCAAATGGAATTGTGTTTTCTTCATTTCTTTTGAAAGTTTCAATTTTTCTGACGTTTTGAGGACACATATTCGAGTTGTTGTTGTTCTTGAAAACATAACAACGACGAGGAGGAGCGACCAATCATTCACGTGAGAGAGAGAGTCAAGGAAATAGGAGATTTCAAGGATGTTATGAAGTACATGGAGTCAGGTTTCTAAAAGGTTTAGCCATTTTTATGGCCCTTATATATGTGACTGACTTGCATAGCTTTTAACTACTCTACATTATCTACAACTTCATAGGTCCACATATACGTAGTAGTATATGAAGTACTTTACGTCCATAATATGTACAATTATTTAATAAACCGGACCTTACAGATTCCCTTCCGCCCCGTTTACATCGCTCAACCCTGCCTTCCATCACCCACTCCTCTCCTCTTGTCACACAAAAATACAAATTCTCCCACATTTTGCGGACACAAAACGTCAAGAGCAGCCAATACATCACGGAGATACTATCACCGGATAAGCCAATAATATTCAATCTCTTGGAAAATTCAAGGAAAAAGTCATTGAGGCTCTTTAAGTGGCCGCCTTTTAAAACGAAGCTTCTTTTCATCGTCTAAATATCGTGGGTTTTCGATTACTACCCGTCTTTTTCTTCGTCTTAAGTGCATATAGAGGGCTGAATTGAGCACAGCCAAGGTTCTCTTTTTAAGTCGTGTGTTCGCCTGCTAAACGTTCGCTTGACATGCAAACTTAAAATCGGCTAAAATGGTTAAAAATGGGCAATCTTTAAGGTCTCTAAAAGCCCATCATGGACATGAAAATTGCTGGCAACTTGGATAAAATATACCTCTAGAACACAGGCAAAGTATTTCAAGTATTTCCGCTCAAACCTGCTACAGTCACATTTATGTTTAGGCAGAAAGTCATGCATTGTAACTCGATCACGAGTATATTGTTACAAGCGCTTTAAACTCATCATTCTGTAGATATTATAAGATAATAATTCACTACAATATAGGTTGTCATTGTTACTTCCATATGTGATAATAGTAAGTTTTAAGTGTGTGTAATTGAATGGCTATTTTAACTACTGCCTACCTTCGCATCCCCATTCAAAAACGTGGTCGTCGTGGCCTCCTCCATACTACTCGACGACGTCCTACTATGATTCACAGTCGTCTCACTCGTCGTGCTCCCATCCGACCCGTCCGTATGGATCGAACTCGTCTCATGACCAGAATCCTTGGAATCCTCAACCTGAGCAGCAGCAGCCCGCTGCCTCGTCGCCTTATGCATCGCCTGAGCCGTCGTCGCCTTACCGTGCTTCTCAAACACGCGCTGGTTCTGATTCGCACCGGCATTTGGCCGGATTTTGACGACCTCAACCGAGCCAGAGTGGAAGTCGATCGGGTGCACAATTGCCGGCCTGATCTTGGACCGTTCCCGCTCCAGAATCTCCCTCTGATGCTCCTCATCCATGACAAACTTCTGCCTCGGCGTCTCGTTTATCTGAACGTTGACATTCGACACATTTGACAGCTGTTTGAAGATCTTGCTGAAGGAGAATTTGGCCTGTTTCCGCTGGGCGTGCTTCCGGTCAGCCTCGTACAGCTCCACCCTGGACTGACGCCGGACTGGGGGCGGGGAGGACGATGGGAAGAAGCGGGTCTTTGCCTTGGTCTTGCTACTCCCCATCAGCTCGTCTATCTCGGACCCTCTCGGGACGGACTTTGACCGCTTTTTCTTCTCCGTCCACCGCCGGACTTCATCATCGACAACTGGGCTTGGAGTGAATGTTGGCATTGGAGCTTGTTGCTTCTTCGGCTGCGGCTGTTGCACAGTGGTCTGGCTCACTGTTGGAGGCGTAACCTCACTCTTCTTCATCTGAATTGGCTGCCCTGTGAATGAGCTCTCAATAACGCCCGGTGAGAAGGATGAGGGTGTCACTGCAACCTTGGTCGGCGATCCAGAGTGCGCTGCTGAATGCGATCCTGGGTGCTGAAGGTGCAATGCATGCATGTTGCCAACAGTAGCAGTGCGGGGTTTGCTCCCCATCCAACGGTTGTAAGATATCGGCTCGATGCCACCACCAGCTGGGGACTTTGTATCAGGGCTGAACTGGACTCTGTTCGGCTTGCTTGTGGAGTCCCCACTCCGCATGGCACTGGGTGGGTGCGTGGTCTCAGCAGGCGGCTTCGGTGCCTGCCGCTTAGTACTCGGCCGCATGACCTGATCATGCCGGTTGAATTCCGTTGGCGATGGCTCAGCCTCCTCCGTTGGAATCTCCTTGCTGATCAGCTTCTCACTCAGCGACTTCCTGATCTCCTCCAATGCATCTTGATTCGTCTTTTTCTTTGCCTCTGAATCCTCTCTCTTTGTCTTTTCTTCTTCTTCCTCTTCCTTCTCTGATTCTTCCTTGTTCTCTTCCGATTTCTTCATCACGGCGGTGGCATTCACCTCAAATATGACATCATTTTGAGTGTCCGCCTCCATGCTGTAGCACTCTGCAACCGTCGATTTTTGCTCTTCAATGGCATCCTTAACATTGGCATATTCACTCGGTTGCCGGAATGAAGCCTTTCTTGGGGCTGCAACTGGACCTTCAGCACCAACCCTCTTGATGGCACCATTAGCAAAGCTTTGACTGGAGTTTATCTTCAGGTTCCGTGGCTTTTCTGGCAGTTTGGGCTTGTTGCCTGGCACTGGTGGCTTTGTTTTGACAACGACTACTGGTTTGGGAGTACCCTTCAGTATAGAGTTGTTATTGGCAGAAGAGGGGCTCTTACGAAGGAGTTTTACAGAGGGCTTCCTAGTTGTGGGTTCAGGAACCGGCTCTTTCTTGACTTCCTCTTCCTTGCTCTTTTCAATGTCTTCTTCCTCCTCCTCCTTTTTGCTCCCCACCTGATCTGTTAACTCAGATTTCACTTTAATTTCCGACTTTTTCTCTTTTTCCTCCTCGTTCTTTTCAAGATTTTCCTTTTTAGTCGCCGTCGAAGCAGCATTAGCTTCTGTCTGTCCGCCCATCTTCTTATCTTCACCACTCTCATCTTCCAGACATGGCTCTTTAGTAGGACTCTTTTCACTACTTCCAATCGTCCCATTCAAGAAGGACAACCTGGCCGCAGCCACGGAGGCCTTCTGCTCACCCACCCTCTCCACCACCTTGCCATTGACCATCGGCGACACCTTGTTCACCACCTTATCCTCCCCAAACGGCCGCACCGTGATCAACGGCGCCACCTTCTTCTCAGCCCCCAGCCGCAGCCGGCCCTCATCCGATGCCAGATTCTGCGCATGCGCATTGAAGCTCGTGTTCTTCTTGGTCAGGTTGATAAAGTTCCGCTCCTCCGTCGTCATGGGCTCGTCATCGGTGTCGGCGTTACGACGCATGCGCCGGCGCATGACGTTGTCGTCGTCCTCATCGGAGCTGCTGTCGGAGCTGCTGCCGCCGCCGGCCTCGACCCCGCCGAAGCCGATGATCTCATGCAAGTCTTCGTTGTCGGAGGGGAAGCGGATTGAGCGGTTTTTCTTCGCACAGCCAGGTTTTTTGAGTATTCCTTTGACTGCCTTTGCTGTTGTCGCGGCTGTTGTCGTGCTAGGCAGACCACCGACCCCAGCTCGCTCAGCCCGTTGCAGCAGGCTGTCCAACCGTGTGAGCACGTCCTTTCTCTTCGCCACCGCCGTCATATTGCAGCTTATTATTTTTTGTATATTTAAAGGAACGGAAGCTAATCAATTTACTTCCTCAAGGCCTGGCATAGTGCCCGTCGTGAGGGCGAAATGCATCACTTCCTCTTGGTAAATTGGCCACGATTCCTCCTTTAGTTGAATTATGAGTCAATCTGGAACAGACAAAAGAGATGCTTTATTATTATCATTATTATTATACGACAATATCAATTTTCGCGAGGAGAGGAAATAATTATACGCGCAAGGTCTTTTATTATCATTGCAACATTCTTTGTGGTAATAATAAGGATGTAAAGTGGCTCAAAAGCACCCACCACGTGCTCAGCTCAGGACTCC
>LR141107.1:0-13618 GCA_900659605.1 Tisbe holothuriae | reverse complement strand
AAAAATCAAGAGTTAAGTCCATAAATAAGACACCTCATTAGTATGAACTTTTTTACCTTTGAGTAGGAATATGGTCGCGGCCAGAATTTGAAGAAATATCCGAGATAGCTTTGAGTCTGAATCCATATTTTCCACACTTGGAGCGTCTTTTTAGTTTTTAGGCACAAACACCAAGGTGATAATGTATTCAAGTCACATTAATTTCATTTCCAGATATAAAACGATCTCCAGCAAAGCACTTCTCTCCCGTCTGAACTCGCTCGTTCTACTGACGAAGAAGAAAAAAATCACGAGCGCTGCTGCTCAAATTTATGGTCAGGGAAGCGAGCTCTTATTTGATGATGTCTATGTGCGTTGATTCGAATTTAATGAGGGTGTTGCCCTAACAATATAATGCGAAGGAAGAAGTGTGATATGACTGTAATTTATCTGACATTGGAAAATTGGATGTGGCTTAATATTAGTTTATGTCTCATTAAAGACATTAATATCAGATAGGGCGGAGACTGCGTTTAATATATTTAAGGCGAGAAAAAAGTTTTCTTGCTTTAAATGGCATTTATTAATATTCATGAGAAGAGGGTATTTGAGGATAAACAAATATAGGTTTTCTTATAAAGTGTATCCTTTGTGTTTGTCCAATAACTGAAAGTGGAGAAATATTTTTCAAAAAGAGGTGGGTTTCGTTGAGGACATAGAAAACTGCTTGGAAACAAAAAGGCTTCATATTATGAGCATTTTTTTATAATAATAATGATAGCGGTATTATTATTAATAATGCTGATACATATTAGCATAAATATGTCCGGATCCCGTACTCGCGACGCTGAACTCTAAAATATGAATTTGTTATTTTCACAAATATATTAATGCTGCATAGGGAAAATTGATAGCAAATAATATGCATTAGTCGTTTGAATGATTTACTCTTTTCCATGTATACTGTTTACCACTTCGTGGCAAACCCACAATTAGTCTTAGTCATCATGCCTCACAATTAACCATGTTAAGTGTCCCTAATTGCATTACCACAGTTTAGCATGACCCGAATGTAGTTCCGATAATATATTCCTAATCACCAACTTTCCTTTTCTCTCTCTCCGCAGCAAAGTCAAAGAAACCCGAGCCTCACTAATGTGCTGTTTACTCACCAAACGTGGTCGTCGACAAGGAACGTGGTCGTCGACAAGGAACGTAGTCTTAGTTTCCCCAGATCGGTGGATCTACACACAGGGTTAGGTTTCAGAGCCATCGTGATGAATGTATGAGAAGGGCAATAAAGGAATAAAATACCACATACATTGCATGCTATATTTAGTTCTTAAACCACAATAACGGCAGCCCAGCTAAAACGAAGTTGTTAGTTGCTGTCAAAACAGGCAAGATTTGGTTTGGTCGGGCGCACGTGCCAATTGAATATTTGCATGTACTGCTGCTTTCAGTGGTGTTGGAATTACCGAGGTCTTATTTTATTGCAGCCTTTCCTTCCCTAGCTCCGCATGTTCCTCTGGGTGTCGTTTCCTGTTCTCCAAGGCCAACATTTGCAGAAATTACACAGAACGGTGCAATGTATTTTAAGGGGCTGCATTAAATGGGAAATTCTATTAATGAATCGCTTACTCTTTGTGATATTGTCAACTCCCTTCTCTCAACAAACTTGCGATTGAATAATAACGAGCAACCTCATTTTTGCGCATACTTGTATTAACAAGTGTTAATTATAAAAATATCTGCTGTGGGTACATTGCATTGTGTGTGGGTATATATTATATATAGGCAGCTATGCGTGTATAATAACAAAGCTAAAGGATAAAACGAAGCTAACTTCTCGATCTGGCGGATTTTTATGGTAGCCTGTGAACCAATGAAGGGAGAAAGAGTAGTTGGAGCAATTTGGTAAATAATATAATTTTAATTATTTTGTGAGTTGTGACTAAGCTAAAAATTGCAGGCCTAAGGATTATATCAGTTAAAGGAACGCCCAATATATGAGTTAAGCTCTCAACATACCTCCCACAATGTTTACATTCAGTGCAGTTTCCTATTCTTATTAACGTAATTGTACGCGTTACAGTGTAAGACAATATAAAAGTCAAATTCATACAACACGACGAATAATTCAAATAAGAGGCGTTACAAAGCATTAATGATAAATATCTCATCGAAATCTCCTCTTTTGCAAGCTGCATGCTGCATTTAAATTGTAGACACTTTTTAAAGTCTATTTAGTTAGCTTGTGTTGTGCACATGTCATCATTACCTGATTTAATTAAGGCAATATAACCAAAAGCCATTTTTAAACTTTAGTTCACTCAAGGCCCGTACATTATACATATAAGAGTTTATTACATATGATTATAGCAGCCACTGGTTCAAGTGAATCATAAGATTATCCTAATGTTAATAGTCTTCAAACTCCTGATTTCTACGTTAGAGCTGGAGACAATGTAAAAATTGTTCATGGTGTCATACAGACACCCATTTATAACTGCAAAATATTAATTTCCGGTTAACGTCAAGAGAAGCAAAACATATACTTAATACTTATCAGAGGAGATTGTTCCAATTTTACACGGCTAATCTATATCTCGAAGACATCTATGATTATTTAAACAAACAACATTAAGATTGCAGTGTATGTTTATCATTCAGCTGAAGAGAAGTTCTTATTACAAGTATTGCTAGTGTGGGAGAAAGTGAGTGGAAATATTAATTGACCTCTTTTTTGTTCTCGTGCCCATCGCCGTGCTGTATTTTAAACCCTTTTTGCTGCCCTCCAAATGAGTGGAAACCACTAATAACCGCCCCGGGGCCAGTCCATTAGATCATCATCCTATGACAACCCATAAGAAGGGTAATTTCTCCGCCATATGACTACGTACGCATTATACGCGTGAAGGAGTTTATTTTCATTCCGTGTCCGACCATCAATGGTGGTACAACAGAGTCAAGGTTGGGTGATTTGTTTTCGTCCTTAAAATGTTTAAAGAATCTTCTTTTTAAAGAGTTGTGATGTCGTGATATAAATTGCTAAGTCAGTGAAAGTCAGCCAGAGTGTACCATGAATAAATCAAGAGACAAAAATGATGTGTATTAGATATGCTAAATTAACAATATGACATAAATAGAACATAAATCAGAAAAAATAAGGAATGTTAAAAATGTTTAGTGCATAACTGAGAACGGTAGTGAGCACACACACAGGAATTGTTGCAAATATAATAGAGAGCACAAAAATGCACAAACAAGTGAACGCATCTAAAGTGAACATCTCATATGATAAATCCGCTTAGTAAACTCCTAACAACATGCATATGAATAGTGAGAGAACAGTGAATAGATTACAAATTTAGCATATGAAACCCGAACAAAAGATGGCCATGTTCCGCTGCGCACCGCTGCGGGTGCTTCCAGCCAACGTGCCCCTGGCCGTGGCCGCCGTCGTCCTCACCGGGCTCATGTTCCTCAGCACCACGGGCATGTTCAGCAGAGAGCGGGTCGTCGCCACAATGTACGACGACAGCGGAGCCACCACCGGGGTGGTTGTGGAAGAGTGCCCGCCTGTTCTGGATGAGGCAGATCAGCCGTACCTGGTGCCGGAGAAGTTGGGGGACGCGAGATTCAAGGTAGGCCGGATTGTGATGGTTGTAAAGGCTCAGCTAACATGTCAGTGTTTTAGTTGGTTCACACGGATCCGGCTGAGTACCACGGTCCCACAGTGGACGGCTGGCCACCGGAGAAGGACAGGAACATGTCATTGTACATCAGGTAATACTTTTTTGAGTGAAAAAGGTAATATGTTCATAAGTAATCCTTCTTATATTTCAGAGATAACGAGTACATTGCCGTCGACACTTGCGTCTCAGTGAAAAGAAAGGAGCAGCTCCGGGATATTAAGGTAATTTATATTCGCACTGAAGTGTCATTAATCATCATTTAAGTTTTATTTCAGATTCTTGTTGCTGTCAAAACCGCTGCCGGTTACAGCGATCGGCGGAAGGTGAACCGCGAGACCTGGGCCGGCTACGAGAAGAAGGCCAACGACAAGGTGGCCGTCATCAACTTTATCTCGACGCCGAGAACGGAGGACGAGGAAACCAAGGGTAATTGAAACTAAGGGAATTAAGAGACAAATTATAACTGTTTTATATAGTCTTAGAAGAGCTGTCCAAGCACTGCGATCTGGTCCAGTTCAGCGTGCTCGACGCGTACATGAACAACACCCTCAAGGTGGTCTCCATCCTCAAGTACATCGATGAGGGCAGGACGACGTTCGGCTGGAACCCGGACTATGTCTTCCTCATGGACGACGACTCATGGATCGATCTAGCGGAGCTGTGGAACCGGATCTACGTGCAGAAGGACAAGGAGGTAACAAATGGAAACCTTTAATAAGGCACTTTTAATAGTGACATTACATCATTTCCAGTTGTCGTTACCCGGCGACTTTGCCCTCCTGGGCACGACCTTCGGCGGCAACGACCCGATGTACCCGAACCCGACCGAGGACTACGACACAGACGAGCTCCACAACCACGTCCGCCCGTCCATTTGCCCGACGTACATGTACCACGCAAAGTACCCCATCTTCCTCAGCGGGTCCGGGATGCTCATACCCGCGCAGACAGTGCCCTGCCTCTACCAGCAATGTAGGAAAATTCAACCGAAATGAAAGCTTTAATTGCTAATATTGTCTTAATTGCAGCCATGCAAATGCCGTATTTACACATTGATGACGTTTTCATGTCCGGAATGGCGGCTGAGAGATGCGGATTCCCAAGGAAGCAACACGCGCACTTTTCCGGAGGTCGGATCGAGCCGCATGACGTGCAACCGCACATGGTAATATTACCTATTAGCCTATATTTGTTGTTGCTAGTTCAATTTTCGTTCCAGATTCAAATCCACTACATGGAGGAGCATCATAAGCGTGCACTGCATGAGCGGTTCGCAACCTGGGACCCCAAAGTCAAGGAGATGCAGCTCAACATGCGGTTAAGGGGCGGCGGGGCTGGCAGTGGAGGAGGAGGACACAGAAGAGAGATACCATAATTGTGATTTTACTGAGAGAATTAATGCTGTGATGTATTTTATATAAATGGGTTTGACAAATATGATATTTTGAAGTAGTGTTGCGCTCGTTATACGAACTACATGGCCAATGCAAAAAAGTAAATACACGTATTAAAGTATTCTGTTTATTACCGTACAGTTATTAAGTACTTTTGTAACTATCTCCGGGGGCACTTTATGTTGATAGTTATGATTGTTTAAAAGGTGTTTATTCCTCTAATAGATGTTCTCATCGCCACTCAGACCGTCTCCCGTCCAATCTCGACCTGAGAACAGGCCGAGAAGCGATCATCGATGAAAGAGCAGCCTTTAGAAGGCCACTCTTTCCCTCTCACGCTCAGAACGGGAAACCTTGTCCTCATCAACGTGGTTTGATGAGACTTTGAATTTCAGACAGGAAATTCGTTAATCACACTACAGAAATGATCCTGTGAAGTATGATCTTAAAGAAAAGTTGGGGCGATCGGGGAGGTCATTATTATTGCACTAGAATGTGCCTTTGAGATTTCAAAGGCAAATTTGGTTTATGGCGTTTTAAGTCTGTTATGGGAACATTGACATTATATATTTGTTAAAACCCTGTTTGCAAGAATCGTCGTCAAATATTGTATTAATACGTTTACTAATAATTAATAACAAATAGTGCATAAATATTGAACATTTGTGAATCTTGATCGCGGCGCCATCTCACGTTGCCTCCTTTATACAATCATACAAAAACAAGCACAAAAAGCTCTGCAAAAAAGGAAGACCGGCTCAGAGCAACGCAGAGAACAGTAGACTACGAACAAGTTGCCCTTCATATATACTGTAATAAATTCATAATATCAACAACAATTAGAGCTAACTGTAATACAAAGTTTATTTTCTCCCTCGAAATATTGCTCATAAACGCGGTTTAATAAAAGTAAAAAGTTCATAATAAATTTCTTGATTCCAAAGCTCTCCAAATTACAGCATAAGACGATATCTTCTTTGACAGTAGACTGAGTGAACGATAAGTACATTGGAAAAAAATGTGTGTAATTAATTTTAGCATTTTAGATAATAAAATAAAGTTAATTTTCAACCGCTGCTTCAAAAATGTGTTCCACGTGCAAGCATCCTTCCCACGTGGTTTTGTTTTGAATATTTAAGTTTATTTCTATATTCAGCCGCTAGATGGCGCTAAACATCGGATCGCTTCAGCGCCTGTTTATGACTTGGCTCAGTGCATCCATCTAGCGGACGTTAAATATAATTCCTAAGTTTTTGTCATTGATGCATGTGCAAGCATGATTTATTTAAACACGGGTTACTCACTACACTATACTACATTTAATTGTCATTTTGCATAACTTGTCTGCCCCATTTCCTGCTGTTAGTGAGAAACTTTGATCCCGCCCTCGACTCGCCTGTCTCATAAAAATGCAGACATCCAAACGAGGAGAAGAAAAACACACGAGTTATGTGTCCCCAATTCTCGGGCAAAACGCCAGAAGCAATTGCAAAATGTTAAATATAAGACCAACAGTTACTTTATATCACTTATCTGAGTTATCTTACAGTTTGTGTATAATGCAGGCAGAAAACGTTTTATGAAACAATCTATGCAAATAAGCTGAATAAATAAAAGAAACTTTATTATTATTAATGTTACATGAATGCAAATGTATTTTAGGATATTAGCATAATAAAGTTTTCCTCTCTTAAATGTCAGTCTACGTTACTACTTTTTTGACGTCTCATATTAATTGAAATAAGGGCAACAACCTTTCTTCCTCCTTTTTACAACGATGTCGACGTTTGCAAGGAAAGTTTTTGAAGGCTTCTTCAGACGGCGAGACTTTCAGCCGAGTGCATTTTCTGGGTATATAATATGCAAAAACATGTTTAATGTGCTTGGGAGATGGAGATAGGAGGAGGAGGAATAGGGAGATTATAATAGGCAGGCTCATTATTGCAATAATTTCTCTGTGCGCAATTTGCAAAAAGACAAAAAAGATAATTATTTACAGTCGTAAAATTTATTTGATCATGTCGGGAAGATTGCTTATATCATAGAGAGTAATGGCGCTTTTGCCGTATACATTCTTTCTGTGTTTCATAGAGTTGTAAAGTACACTTTAGATGAATTTCACGCTTTGAAGAGGAAAAATAGAAGCTGCATGCTTGATTTCAGCGCATTTACTTGCAGATGTAAATCCACAGGCATGAAAATTTTCTTTTACTAGCAATAGTGTCTCTGGCAGTGTTAAATATAGCCCCTCTACATGTACATGACATGTATACAATACACTCGTTTCACTCTTGTGTGCAGAAAATATTGGGAAATTGCGACTGACTCTCGTTGCGGCCAATGTTTGCATTTTGGCAAAACGATGTCGGGAGCATAGAAAACCGCCCGACTGGAACACGATAACAGCAAGTAGTGTACATTATACACTCGTTTTTAAAAGCCCAGCGATCCGGTCTTGCATGCAGACGGTGTCAAAGGCAAGGAGGGAGCCTCAGCAGAGTGCAAATCCCAGACGACGACGCACCGACAGACGACGACACTCGCACAAGGCAGCAGGCAATGCACAAATGTGTGCAAAAAGATTCTCGGTGTGTGCGTGCAGTGGTGTCTGTCCGGCATGGGGAGCAAGTGCACAAATGCTGAGGGCGCCATCCATGTTGATGGCGGAGACGGCATTTTTGCAACTGAGGCCTGGATTAGGCCACCATTACACTGACTATTAATCGATATAATCTTCTGTTAACCTGTAAAATGTTCGTGTTTGTCGTAGCTGCCTCTATGCACTTTTTCTGCCTTTGTGAGTTAATGGTCGTATCTTTAGGATCGGCAGAGTTTGTTGCTCTTTATTAAAAGAAAGATTATGAAACTGAGAGAGTCTGCGTTTTTATTATTCGCTGAATAATTGAGGTCATGTCGCGCAAATGTCGTTGTAGACGTTACTTTGCATGAATTTCACTTAATCTCCTCCCCCAAGTGAGCCAATATTTGCAAACTCATCGGGACCTAGACGAATGACGGAATACGAGACAATTGCGCACAATAAATTACTTCTGTGAAGTCCACCGCGGCTCCCTGTTACATTCCCATTAGCCGCTCCCTGAAAGGCATAAATAGGAAAGGCAGCGAAAACAATTTTTGCGGACTTTGCTGCCATTGACGAAAGTTGCCCTTTATGCTGCCGCTGCCTCGATGGCGAGACTGAAGAAGAGAAGTGCGCACAAAGCACAAGGCTGCAGACGGCCAGACAACAAGGAAAGAAGGAGCTGCACTTTCTGAAAGGCTCTCTCTTTCTCTCTCCTCCCTCTCTCCCTTACTCCCCTGCTTTTTAAACCGTCGACTAGACATAAAAAGAGAAAGGTTTAAACAGGTCGACTCTTTTTGGACAAAAAGGTTATCCGGTCGAGTAGTATTTTATCAAGGCCTTGCACAATCGACTGCTTTCTCTCTTCTTCGAGACGTCTAGTGCAGTTTCCGATGAAATGGGAATATGGTAGAAACGGAGAGAGGCTGCGTTTTCCAATTTATTTCCTGCTGTTTTTGTATCTTGTTGTTGTTCCCTGTTGGCCTTTATTGAAAGGAGCTGTCTGGAGGATATTGGGCGTGAAGGAAAGAATGCATTTGGCGTCGTAGAAGATTTGGATTATTTGGCCTGATTTCCCTTATTGGTTAATTTGGACTATGGGCTATAGTGAAGACATAGTCATTCCTACACGATATCATAAGATCTGGGCAAGCAGACAGGTCAAGTGCAATTCTTGCTAATTCAATTCAAGGTGTAGCGTCTTAAGATCCTAGTTATTTAATGTATGTACAACCTAATGCCAGTATCATATTATAATTAGTAATAATATTCCCATTGTACAGTCTTATATTTATTATTGTATTAAACTGCGCAATTCTGGCAATAACATATATTATAATCCCAAAATAAACATTTTATACATGATTCGTTAAAATGGACTACTCTTTAATGTATAAATATTTTTTTAATTTTGACATTGCTAGATTACAAAACCCTTTAAAATACACCTTTAGGGGCTGACCACACCTAATAGAGGACATCGATGCGCCATCGATGGCGCATCGATTTTTGTAAAGCTCAGCTTCAGCCAAGTAGTGAAAACTCAGAGCTGAGGACCAATGAGCCACCAATGTACATTGGCAATCTATTGGTCGCTCATCGGTCATTCTATTAGGTGTGGTCAGCCCCTAAAGTTAAGTTCTAAATCATCCTAAGAAAAGTCCGGAAATTACTCGTTTGAAGTTCTGTAGCTTGAAAGTTGGAACTGTATATTGGCAAACAATCGGAAGAATCATAAAAATAGTAACTCGTACGATCGTGCCATTCCTCATATATATTTACGTAATTTCATTCAACGCAAAAATAATGTACTCGCATTTATTGACAGAAGTACTCCTCCAAATACTTCCATATACGTATTAAAACTGACATTCCAGACAGTGAACCCCGCGGCGTCCTCGAAAAGGTCGCCCCACGGAAGCACCTCTTTGGCTACGTGGCCGCGGCCTCAGTCTCCGAAGAAGCCGGCGTGGACGTCATCTACGTGCTGTACGAGGCCACCGTCGACATGAAGGCGCCCATTTGCTTCTGCGCTTGTGACTGTCTGAAACCCAAATCTGCAAAGTAATTATACTCGAATGTAAACAAAAAAACGGGTTCAACTGTAAAATCGTTGTTTCAGACGGAGGAAAGAAGAATATTTGGAGACGATCGTCCTGCTTTGGATGCAGAACCAGATCGTGGACGAGCTCAAGATCGAGGGGCTGACGACCCGCGGCAAGCACAAACGCATCAGCCGGTTCAAGGCCAAGGACCGCCGCGGCCGCAAGACGAGCGGCCAAGAGGAGGTGACCAGCTACGGGAGCATGGACGGCGACGACTTCTCATCTGTGGCCATTGACAGGGACGGGTTTGAGGATGATTTATTGCCGCCGTAGGCCACGTTTAAAAGGCAGTTTATTCAAATGTACTTATGTTGCTTCGTCCTGTTAAGAGCAAGAGGAGAGAGTGCCTTCCAAGACGTCGAAAACGAACACGCTTAAAAAGTTGTAAAGTGATTTTCCGAGTCATGTCTACTTAACATTTTAAACACATTATCAATATATCCGAATGCACTCTTTGTTACAGTGATTTAACCATATATTCAGTCATGCACAAGACAGCACCAAATTAAATATACAAGACTCAACATACATCACAGCGTTAATCTCGACTCTCCAGCCGACATGGCCTTTTCCGCAACCTCAACTTTTTTCGCCAGCTCCGGCTCATCCTTGAGCAAAAAGTGTCTGAGGAACAGCCCGAGACCCTCCCGCAACACCTGCAACTTTGGATACCCCGCAACGGCGTAGAAGATCTTCTTGACCGTGTCCGCCTCCTGTCCGCTCAGCAACTCCTTCAGGATGGCCTTGAGCAAGCGGACGTACGTCTTGTTGAGATCGGCAAACTCAATGACCTTGAGACATGCCACAGACAGAGCCTCATCACCGATTAGGCGAGCGGTGAAGAGCGCAAGGCGGTCCAACTGGCCTGGCTTAAGCGCGGCGGCTTCCTTAACCCGGTCCCAGATGGCGTACTGCGCTGCCAGGCGGTACTTCCGCTCAAACGTGCACAGTCGTGACGTCAGCTGCACGTAGAACGGGTTGAACTTCTTCTCCTGGATGCAGCAATCGAGCAGGACGAACGCGACCTCCCGCTCTTTGTGCTTCTTCACCACCAGCTTGACAATCTTCTCAAACGCGTCCAGGGTGTCCTCGGCGGACATGACCGTGCAGAAGATCTGCTTACGCGTGTCGGTGTTCATGCGCATCTTACGGGCGAGGTCTAGGAGTTCTGAGCTGTAGTCCTGAGCGCGGACGGCTTCGGCTGATGGCTGCGTCTGCTTGGCAGTCTCCCGGCCTGTCCATGCGCTGCCCACGACCCACCAGCGGCCGCGCTCGTCCGCCCGGAGTAAATCCTCCATCCGGATCTTGAACGTGTCCGTGTTCGCACCCGGTCTGAGCCACGCCTTCATGTTCTTGAGAAGGAACACCTGGTGGTCGGTGTCATAGTTTGGGATCTTCTTGATGTTGTTGTTCTTGATGGCGAGCAGGACTTCGAGCATGAACCGGGTCCGGGAGTCCTTGCTCAGCGCTGCATTGCTCGGGTCATTTGACTTTGCCTGGATTTTGACAATGAGTTCTTTGAGTTTTGCCGGGTCATCCTTCCTCAGCCCGAACCCGACTGTCTTCAGAGCGATGAGCAGCAGCTCAACGTCCTTTGCAGAGAAACCGTCCGCGAACCCGTTCAACATGTCAAAGATGAGAACCGCGTCGGTGACCTTGAACACGTAGAGGAACGCGATGAGCAGCACGTGGTTGTCCAACTCCTTGCTCGTCTCGTCAGACACGCCCTCTGGAGGCGTGTAGCTCACGTGGCACGAGTGCAGGCTCTTGACCATCTCCTGAAGCATCGTCGCGCCCACTTCACTGCCCACATTCGTATGCAGGACTCCAATAAGAGCCGCGTGCTCCATAATGAGCCTCTCCGGCGTGAGGACGGGTGATATGAGCGCCTCTCTGTACAGCTTCAGCAGTGTCTCGTTCATGTCGTTTCGGCTGTTGGTTCGGAAGAGGGATTCAATCTCGCGGCAGATGCTCGGCATGTTGCTCGCGGCGAGTCGGTTGAGCAGTCCTTTAACCTTCTTGGCCAGGCGGGCTAGCTGCTCACGTCGCTTGGCATCGTCGCCGCCCAGAGCGGCCATCCTGGCCCTGAGAGCGGGTGGGATGTACTTTCCTCCCGTCGCCGGAGTTGCTGCAGCTGTAGACGTCACAGCACTGTCCTGTCCTGGTTTGATGACCTCTCCTGTGACTCTGTCCCTCTGCCGGCCGTAGATGTCTTCATAGACTCGCTCTTGCTCTTCTTCCTCCTCTGCTTCTTGTTCTTCGTCATCACTTCCCTCCTCAGCTCCACTCTCACTGTCCTCTTCCATAGCTTCCTCCTCTTCTTCCACGTCCATGCCTTCTTCCTCTTGGTCACTCTCTCCCAACCCCTCTGCAATGTCTCCCAAATCCTCTTCCGACTCTTCTTCTTCCGACTCCTCTTCACTAACTTCTTGATCACTCCCATCAGAGACATCATCATTATTCTCTTCTTCCTCTTCCTCCCCTTGCTCCCGCAGCTTCTTCATCTTTTTCGAATCACACACCTCCAACAGAAAGTCCAGCCCATCTTCTGTAAACGACTTTGGCAGCTTGACATCTTCTTCTTCCTCCTGCTCTTGGTCGTCCTCTTTCTTCTTCTTCTTGACCTTGCTCTTGAGCCTGAGCTTCTTCTCCAGCTGCTGGATGTTCCTCTCCTCGGCCTCGTTGTCCTCCCTCAGCCGGCGCTTCCTCTGCCGCTCGCGCTCCTTGTCCCGCTTGGCGCGGCGCTTCTCGTCGGCGCGGCGTGCGTCCTCCTTGGCGACGGCCTTGGCGCTCTTGGCCGGGAATGGGGTCTCCTGGACGTCGTTTTGAACCTCTTGTCCGAATTTGGTCTTGAGAAACGTCTGCTTGAGCTGCTTCTTGCTCTTCCTCGCAGCTTTTCTCTGGTCTTTTCTCGACGTCACCTTGGTCTTGGGGCCTTTGTTTGTGGTGTTGCCAGTGGTCTTCATCCTGTTGGTCATGGTGGGACCGAAACACCTTGGAGGACTTTGGAGGCTTTCTTCCTCTGGAAACAGTCACGTTGTTTTGTTATGATTTTGCGTATCAACTGAGGTGCTGAGTCGTGAGCTGAGAGTAGGGTTCCAAAACAGAATGTAACTTGTTACATAACTTTTACATTTGTTAACTTATACTGCTATTGAGTGATAAATTTTATTTATTGTATTAAAATTAAATATATTCTTTTAATAAGCATTATTTATTCATGGAAGAAATACGACTGCCGATTGATCACTCTGATGCAAGCCTAGAAAACTTTTCTTAAAATGACAACCCTAATACTTTTGAATATTCTTTATAAAGCCGACATTACTCAAAATATGCTGCATTAAACTCCTATATTATAATTGTCTATTTAAATTATATAACATAACATTATTGCATCAGTTTCTTTTGTATTAAACCGGAGAAGACGTACTTTTGACATGTTCCCCCGAGTTAAACTAACGAAAATAATAAAAATAAAACTTTCTAAAACTAAGGTTGAACATCAAGTTCAACGAGCTTTCATCACTTTTTACAAACGATGTTCAAAACTTCACATTAACTGTATGTACGAGACTATTAGGTCACAATGACCGTCTGCTAGTCATTAATGAGTGTCACAACTTCTTACAGCCATAATACTGGGCTGATTGCATGGTGGTTCAAATAAACTACATGTTCCTAAGGAATCGTCTTATACCTTTCTCCTTTATTATTTATATCGTAATAAGTTATAAACTTAAATCTGCCTGAATATTACGTTTGTGGATAGGAAGAAAAGGTCTCATTAGATCCCAAATGAATTGGCCACAATCAAAAAGAAGAACACTCCCAGCATCAAATCCGTGGCATAATCCCACC
>LR141106.1:0-13629 GCA_900659605.1 Tisbe holothuriae | reverse complement strand
GCCCGTTTTGGGCATTATTATTATTTCCCTCAACGATGGCTCAATTTTCCCTCTTCGGGCGATATTGGCCATAAACATCAATGCTCTTTTTAAGACTGTGTGGCATGGGCTGTAATTAAGTTGTTTTAACAAGAACATGAATAGGGCAGTGAAAGTGATTTGGGGGATGGATATTTAAGACGTAAATATGACCGGAGGAGAGGACGATTTTGACACGAGGCACAAACGATACGGAAACCTGAGCTCCAGAGAACTTTCTTCTAAGAAAGGGTCCAATACAAATTTCTAGTAGATTCATTGTATTCATAACATTATCTAGGAGACTGTGCTGACCTTACTTTTAACAATTTAGAGACCTTCCAGACTGGCAACTTTTCACATTTCTGCAAAGCAATTTTTCCCATTTCTGCCGAGCAATTTTTGAGACTTAGAAAAATTCTGATTTTACTTTAATGAGAAATCTGTTAAGTCACAGAAATTTCCTCGGCAGAAAGTTGCAAAAAGTTGCCAGTATGGGAGGTCTCTTAAAAATGTGCTCACAGTCAACTAAAAACAATTAACTGTAGTCGAGTCAATGTCAGAATTATTCAGATGCCTCGTTCTCTTTCCAGAACTCGCCCTCTGCCCTCCACCAATCCCTCTACCATCGCCTCGACCGCACCACCCCAATCACCAACATCCACACGGGCATCCAAACCGTCACCACGACCCAGAACCTCGCCTTCATCCTCGAATCCTCCCAAGCCGACGCCGCCCTCCTCGAACACGGCTGCGTCCTCACCACCATCGGCCACCTCAGCTCTGACAAGTTCTACTCCGTGGCGCTGGCCAAGGGCTCCCCGTGGACGGCGGCCGTGTCTGATGCGGTGCTCGGGTACCGGGAGGATGGGACGTTGGCTGAGATGCGGAGGAGGTGGTTTGAGAGGGCAAAGGAGGATGTGTTGTGCGCGGATGAGGACATGGGGAGTGTTAAGGAGAAGATGAGGACGGCGCCGTTTAGTAAGTGACATTTGACACGTTAGTTGTTAATAACTGCAAAATATGAGTAGTTTATCTCATTTTATTTGATTGCAGTAACAGCTTCGTTTGATCCATTTTAATCATGAATGCGTTATCGTCCATTTCTTCATCTCTATTCTCCCCAGTGCATAAATTATCCATCACTACATCATCATCATTGCTGACTCAACCCGATCTTAAAATAATGCTTTTTGCACGACCTCAAGTCGCCATCTTCTGCTGATAATGCTGTTTTATCCCAACTCCGTCTAGCCACATAATCTTTCAACATGGGGCCTGATGCTCAAAAGAAGACACAATGCAAAAGATCGTGGTAATTTATTATCTTATGCTCAGGGTTGCCAAATGATGACCAAGTTCCCATTCATAAAACGTAAAAGGAATACTTAATAAGCTTGCTAAATGAGAACCCTGTATGAGACGAGAATGGGTCACAATATTTTTTAGACATGTTTGTAACAAAATCCCGCCTCTTTTTACGTCTATTATATCCAGCTTGTTTACTCTTTAGGGGTTAATAAGCTTCATTTTTGGCTAGGTCAATATAGGGCCGTAAAAAAGAAGGCCTCTTTCTCCGTCAATTTAAGCCAAAAAAATAAGTCCTTGATTTAAAGTTAACTGAATGACCACTGCATTTTTTAATAACTGCACTTTAAATCGCATAGTCGGAATCTTTACAGCGGTTGTAAAGCTAGGCCTTTTTCGTTCCATTTGTCCTTGGAGTAAGTTTTTATAAAGAGAAAACTTTAGGCCTGGGAGAGTGTTTGTTGAATGTGGATGCAACAACGTGGGCGTGAAATGGGATTACTGAATTACTTTTGAAATGGCTGAATTACAACTTACTGTATACTGTAATACATACATAATATTTAATGTCCTAAAATGACTCAGTCTTCACTTTTCACTTTTCGTTTTGGTATTGTGAAGTTATGAATCTGCAGCAACAATGCATTACAATAACTTGCAAATACGAAACATGTGTGAAAATGTGCTCTTTGACCAGCAAAATAGCTTTCTGTACAGTTCACATGTATTTTATTATTTTATTTCCAGAAGAATTTTTCTCTCTGATCTTTTTCGCAAGTGAGCGCGCGGTCTGGCGACACACTTTTGTCTGTGCCAAAAAGAAACGAAAGCAGAATGAAAAGATAGCAAAAATGCACTTTCTCTTCCAACTGTTCTCGGATGAAATATGAGGAGAGCAAGATGTAACAATATTTAGCCTGTAATAGAGGACGGAAAACGTCATTATAACGGGCATGATCAAACATTTGCACTCTTTATGACCACATCTGTATGAAGGGAAGAAGGATGAAAGAAGGCCTTGAAGAGTAGAGATAGCTGCACATCATTCTATTGATAGGCAATATTATGCTATATGTTATGCATAAAAAGGATTAAACGCATATCTATGGACTGTCTAATTAACATAATGATATTAGCCATATTACTTACAGTATATTAATATATTAATTGTTATATTCCTTCCAGCTGGCCCCTTCCTCGTCCTCATGCTTGCCGGCATCGCCGCCATGGCCATCGCCGCCCTGGAGCTCCTCTACTTCTCAGTCCGCTCAGCAGCCCACGCTCGCAAGGCGGCCGCCACGGGCCAGGCCAGCCCAGCCGCGCTCGGACACCGTGGTAAGCTGACCGCCTGCACCGTGCTGAAGGAGGAGCTGAGGGATGCCGTGCACTTGAGCGGGGCGAGCAGCAGGGCGAGCTCGGCTGCTGCTGCTGCGGTGAATGGTGGGAGTGGAGTGTGCTCCCCGGCGAGGAACGGGAGTGGGAATGGGTTCAGGTACACGCCTACCGTCGGTAAGTCAATTATAATTATATTCAACAGTCATTTCTAGCAGTGCGCGTCATTTATTAAGTATAAATAGTTGTGGTATCCCAGAAAAGGTGGTGATTATTGTATAATATTATTATAATATTATATCATATTAATACATTTCCAGAAACCGGTAGCAACGGCGGCAGTAACACGAGCAGCCCGTACAAGACGAACGGCTCTTACTACCACCAGCAGACGCAGGCGCTGCTCAGGAAGGACGCCACAATCTCAGAGGACGCAAACTCACAGCTGTAAACATGTATCAAAAACGACGTTACGGAACAGTTTTACATTCATATTAGTTACCTCGTGACTGCACGATGTAAACTAACCAGATTTTCTTTTGTCGTGTGGCGACGGTCTTAAGGATGTTCAGGATATTCATGGATTTTAGACCGTGTATAATGCAAAGATAATGTGTTCAATCTGAAACAACAAACGGATCACAGAAGTCTCTTTAAAAGTACGAAGAGAAAGGATTAAAAAAGAAGAACTGCTGACTGCCAAAAATATGCTTTTGTATCATAATGTATTAAATGTGCGTATAAATCTGATGAAATTTTAAATTTAAACATTCCTCGGAGTTGAAAGTTAACAATTCGGTGAATTTGTTTTGCTAAAAATGTCTTTCCTGAAAATTGATCATTAATTCAACCAAAATTCAATCATTTCGCTTCTTCACGATTATTTTGTAAAATATGAAACGAATGTAACGTGTTTTAAACACAGCTATTGTATTGTGTGTGTATAAAATATACTGTAAGTTCAATGGAAACCAACATGTATTCACAAAAAGGATTAAAAAAGACTAGTCTTGGACTGTTTTCTTGAAATAAAAATAACCATACAAATGGCGTACCCTGTGTATTCATTTTCTCGGAGAACATAAATCTCCGAATCCCCCATAAAAGCGGGTATTCAAGGCATAAGCGGTAGCTTATAGGCTAATTAAAACCTTTTCAGTTTTACCGAGGGCAGGAGTTCGTTTTTAAACGGGGAATTTATCGTTGTACAGAAATCGCCATTTACATATTAGGAATTACATCAATATATATAGTTCTATTTTCGTTTAAAAAATTTACGATAATTGTTTTACAGTATTACATTTCAAAATTACAATATTTCCTCGATTTAAAGATGTAAAAATATAAATTCAATGAAATGGGTCAAAAATGCACGTGCTGATTGTTTTACTCTGCATGTTAATACGACTATATTTTTAAATAAAAGTTGTTGCAAAAATTAATGGGTCATTGTACATGTAATTTTGCATCCCCTGAAACGGGACATAAATTGTCATTCGTTAACAAGGCGCAAATGATTCTGCTTCATTCTTCAGACGGTCATTCGTCTTGCCAAGGTGTTGGAATATGCAGTTCTGGAGGGGAGAAGAAGAAGAAAAGTGTCAATCTAGGGTCAGTTTTGGGGTCCTTTTTAGAGGGGGGAAATATGCGAGATATATTGACTCGACAAGTAGAACAGATAAGAAAATGTAGCTAAGGGGAAAATATCGTTTTAAAGAATTCCAAATAGGAATTTGTTGTACAATGTACAAATGCAGAATTTCAGTATCTATAAAAGCGATTAGGTATCAAAAGTTTAAGATTATCAGTGGTAGAAGATTTCAAAGAGGAAATAAGAAGCCTGTGCAAAATATTCTTGAAACTTGAACCCTCTTTTTAATCATATCTTGACAGATATTTGTTCAACAATGGAGCTTAATATGACAACAATAGTCAAAATCCTAATTGGTTGTAATGTCTTCGTAGGTGCGAACAATCAATTCCAGCTCTATTTCTGACAGACGCTTCTATTGTGGGATCATGTTACAGCAACCCCCGGAGAGATTATTTTCAACCCCCAAATATACCCGTATGGTTATCAGAGGAGATGAAGAAGAATCGATCATAATGTCCTACATGTTGTATTTGGGGGGTGTAGAAATAAAACAAAAAACGTTAATCAAGTCCAGGTCAACTTGGTTTACTTATTTTAATAAGTTGTTCTTGATTCACCCCCGACAAGGAGATGTGAAAATAAATCTAAACATCATAAGGTAAAATATTTGTCATATGCTAAAACATTGTTAACCAAGATCAAGGAACTCTGCACTGCTAGTGGAGAATTTCATGCTGATATTATCGGTCGGCGAGAACGTGTAAGGAAATCCTACCCTTTAGTTTGCATTTAAGTCATATTTGTAGTTTCGCTTATCGCCCATAATCACCCCCAAATTGTGCCCCCATATTTATCATGCCGCAATAGATCATCCGCAGACCGACAACTTCTTTTCAACTACTCTGCATACAATATGCTTTCAACGCCAAACAAATGGCTGCTATCGTCTTACAAAAGGCGCAATCTTGGCATATCGGGTGTCCGCTCGCGGGCCATTAAGCTTTCACAAGAAGGGTTAAGATGGTTTTGCAATTCTCTGTATTTTTATTTTATGTACAATACAGTTTACGTTTCACAATTATGTTCATTTTGTGCCCAGACTTGGATTTTTTGAGCCATTAATTAATTCTTATTTACATTCTTTTGAGCAGGGGTGTTAAATACTCTTTGATTTTCCATGTAGCTTCAATTATAATCATTAATGTATTTACGTTAAGGTTAAAAGGGTCTCACAATATTGTTGGAATTTTATACTACGCAAAGCGCGTAATTCATCCGAAAGTTTAGGTTGATAGAAAAGCAGAGGTTAGATAGCGAAAGTGTTAGAAAAGTTACAAATGGTAAACCAGCCGAAACGTTGACTAAGAAAGCAAAAGAAAATGAAAAGTTTAGGTGCCAAAAACAAGGACACAACACACGACGTGCAGAGTTAAATTCAAAACTGCCTTATTCCATTAAGGGTTCATTTTCTTTCCATTTTTCTTGTTCGCCATCCTAGCCGGTATTCAGTATTCATGGTCCATGTTCTTGATTCTTATAATAATATTTCTTCTGTAGTAGTATTCTTGATTTAAACCCTCCTTAGCGAGGGTGCGTAAAATGGTTGAAGGCATTGTACATGGCGGCCGCCTGAGCCTGGGCAGCGGCCTGCTGCTGCTGTGCCGCCTGCTGTTGCTGCTGCATAAACCTCTGCTGGTGCTGAGGCGGGAGCATGAGCGGCGGCGCCGACGAGAACAACGCCTGCTGTTGTGGCACCTGCCTGGACGCCTCGGACACAGCCGCGCCCCCGCTAGGCACGTGCGCAATGTACTCCCGCTCCCACTTGGGATCCGCCTTGGGCGGCTTGAACACGCCCCCCTCCAGCGTTACGATCACCGTGGGGTCGTTGCTGTGCTTCTTCTTCGTCTTGAGCAGCTGGATGCCGGGGAAGATGGCGACAACGGACGTGGCAGGCAGCAGTCCGGCGTCGTCCGTCGAGAACTCGTAGACGTTCTCCTCGGACGCGTCGCTCAGCTTCACGTTGTACCGCTGCGCACTAGCATTAGCGGCAACAGCTCCAGGCGTAGTCATCCTTGCCATCATGTCTTCAATCTCCTTGCTCTTCATGGCCAGACGCTGCTCCATCTCAGCCTTCCACTGCCGGTCCACGTCGTTGTTCTCCTTGGTCAGCAGCCCGTTGACGTTCACACTCAGCTCGGCTTGCTTTGCAGCCATGGCGTCCACTTTGGACTCCATCTTGTTCATCTGCTCTGCCAGCGCCTTGACCATGGCCCACATCTCGGTCATAGACGCTGACGGAGCAACATCATGACCGTTAGTGACGGTTTCCTCGGTCGTCCGAGCCCGCCGAGCCACAAGCTTCGGCCTAGCGCCAAGCGGCTCTACGTTGTCATTTTCTTCCTCATCTTCATAACCAACATCACTCTGATTCCTCACAATAGCCCTCAACGGCCTAAGCAGCCGCACCATCGCCGTTAGCATCCCGGACACGCCCAGCTGGGTGTCCAGCCGATCTCTGTGCTCCTCAACCTGGTTCTCGCTCTCAAAGAATGACGTCAGGAACGGCGTCGGGTCCATGAATTCGGACACGGTGCCGGGGCTGAGGTAGTGGTTGCCGTGCATGAGCAGGACTTCCAGGCTCTCCCGGAACAGCGACTCAGCATTGATGAGCTTCTTCGCGATGTAATCGAGGCGTAAGGACTTCAAAGTAACTCCTAACGATGCCAAGATTGAGATACCGACGGCCACCTGCTTGGCAATCCCACCATGCATACGGATAAGGTAACAGTTGAACGATTCAAAGCTGTCGAGGGCCCTCTTAACGGGGTCCACCTTCTTCTTCCGCGCGCCCAGACGCGTCTTCTTCTCCACGAGCACGCTCTTCAATGCAGTCGTGTACGCATTTGCGTACTCTGTCTTGGCCGCGTACAACCCGGCGGAAAGGTTAAACACCAAATCGGTGCCGTTTTCAGATACGATAGCCGCATACGCGTTGATACAATCATGCCAGTAGTCCTTGGTCCCGGGGATGGTCACTCCAGTAAACGGTTCGTCAAAGGCCCAGGTCGCTGTGAAGACCTTGATCGCGTAGAGATAGTGTTTGCCTCCTCTCGCCTCACGGGATCGGACGTGTGCACGGACAAGCGCCCCGAGTGGCAGCTGATCTGCCAGCGATGAGCATCGCTCCCAGGTGAGCTGTTCTGTCGTGAGCGGGCTCTGCTCCTCGTCTGTAACCACGGCCACCTCCTTCTCAAACAACACCGTGCCGTGCTCCGTCTGCAGCAGCCCGAAGCTCGCGTTAAAGTGGTGCACCACCACACCGCGCACGCCGCTCAGCAACCACGATCCGCTGTTCTCAACCGTCTCAAGCACTGGCACTGCTGAGTAGGCTCCCATGGCCATCTCGCTGTCCCGAGACGGGAGCCGTGTGAAGCAGTAGGAGAGCGTGATTCGGAGGATCTCCTCCAGTGCGATGCTGACATTTGGCACGCTGCTCCAGGACTCGGTGGCCTCATTGCGCCACCTCAGCAGCAGCTCATGCGGCGAGTCGTAGTGTAGGTTGAGCTCGGTGAGGAGTGTGTTGCTGCCCTGCTTGCGGGGCGTGAACTTGGTCCAGGTAAAGGCGACCGCTTTCGACACGGCGTTCTGGCTGAAGCGGTACAAGAGCTCGCGGTTGACGCGCAGGCGAACGCACTGATCCAGCCCGGGGAAGGCGTCGGTCAGGCCGCGGCTGGATTCCACGGCCAGGGCCAAGGCGTCTCCTTGAAGGCCAGAGTTGAGGTCGCGTAGCGGGGTCAGCTCTCGGGAGGGGTTGTTAAGGGAGTCTCGGAGCTCGACCAGAGCCTCGGAGAACTTGCTGGCCGCGTCAGGGCTACAAGCGCGATCAGACCAGTGATCCGGGACACTTGACTGGGAGCGACTGTCGGCGTCAGTATTCACGGATGGTGATGCGTCCTCCTGCGACGACGATACGCCACCTCTTGAAGACTGCTGGGACAGCTGCTGGGACGATTGCTGCGACAGCTGCTGGGACAGACCTTGCCTGGCCTCCAGCTCAGCGACGGTCGTCATGTTGTTCTGAATACGAGGCGCGGTCATGCCTGAGCCACCGCTTGCGCTGGCTGCAGCGTTGAGCAGCTGCTCGATGCCGATACTCCCACCGCCAATGCTGTTCAGGTCCACCATGCTGCCCCGACTACTCCCGGCATTGCTCAGCGTCCTCGGAGGCGTGGCTACAGTCGGGTTGAAGTTCTTGCTGCACATTGTGTGGAAGATGGTCTTGACCCTGGCGACGGCGTTGTCCCTCTCCGCTGCGGACACCTCAACATTCTGCACCTCATAGAACCGGAGCAGCTCGTAGACAATCTTCCGCTCGTTGTCCGCGTCCACAGACAGGTTGATCATGAGTCGCACGAGCGGGATGAGCGGCTTGCGCGGCACGTGGCTAAGATACAACTCCTTCTGAAAGTAGTTGATTAGGAATTGCATCTTTTCCAGGATCGTGTCCATCTGCTTGACGTCCGTGTTGCCCTTCTTGGGTTTTGCATCGCCGTTAGGAATAGTGGTAATAGTAGTACTAAGATTAGGTTTAATAAGATTCGCGGCTGCCGCCACTCCGGAAGTAGCCGCGCCACTAGATGATGGCGGGGGCCTTATCGGTCCAATGCTAGTGTTAGTACTCCCTAAGTGAACGTTGCTATCAGTCTTCCGCGTCAGTGGGCTGAACGGTGGCAGTGGGCTGGATGTACTCCTCGCCGTGGCTCCGTTACTATTCATAACAATAGGCCTCGGTTTCCGCTTCGATTTCGCTCCCGTCATGAAGCAGACGAGCTGGTCGTTAAGCATCGCCTCGCTTATCTCTGGAACTAGTGTCGGTTTCTTGCTGTTGTGCGGCCAGAGGAGCTTTGCTTGGAATCTGACGTGATGCTCGTTGTCGATGTTGGTGATCATGCGGTAGACGCAGTTGACCTGGGTGCCGATCGGGAGTTGCTGTTCGACGCTCTTGCCGATGAGGTCTTCGTCGTATCTGGAAAAGGTATTAAAAGATGCATTTAATATTGCGAGACAACGGAAGGGAAAGCTAAAGTTTAAATGCGAGGATTAATATTAATGACAGGCAAAGACAAAAACACTACTAATTTAGCTGTCTTTGGCAAAGTCAATTAACTCTATAAAGTGTAAACACAACAATTTAATTAGCCCTTCAATTATAAACAACGAAACCAAAGAAGAGTAAAATTTGGGCATGCCTTTAAAAGTCCTAAAGTTCTATAACGACGATGATATTGAATATTCTCGTTCGTACACTCGTTAAAGAGTACGAGTGCTCGTCTTCCATGAACCTTGCAGCTCCAATAAATAACACTCACCTCTTATAATGTATGCAATCCATCTCCTTGCAGAGCAGCCTGTGCACGCTGCAGTAGGTGACGGCGTCAATGTGGAAGAGTCCGTTGTCCACGCTCTGGGTGCGGAGGATGCCAAAGTCGGTGCCGGGGACGTAGCTCACGATCACGGCGGTAACCGCGTTGCCCAGCTGGAAAGAAGGGAAGAATTGGTTAACACATGAAAATCATGATACAGTTATGTTTACAGATAAGAACCACATTGTTATGATGGTTAAGTATTTATCTTACCATCATAGAATACGAAATTCTTTTGTTATCCATTCTTATCGGTATAACATGCACCAGGCAAGACAATTTTAGTTGTATGTAGTCTATAATCAAGTAGTTGCAACATACACACGTGTTATTTTAAACAGCTGTACCAACAGATCATGGAAACCTAGGTTATTCTAGGTTTCCATGCAACAGATATATTTATATTAAAGCCATTTTATCATATAAACACAGGTCAAATAATAAATAATACCTTGGGAGAGAAAGAAAGCTATACGACATGCTCATTGATCCACATAAAATACGTATATTCCAAAACAAGAACCCTTGGCCTTTTATAGTCCTGTTAAATATTTATAAGCGGTAAAAACCATGTTTGACTTTCACGATGAATTTTGTAAATAAACTTTGCATGTCAGCCACTTAGATAAATTAAACACAAAAAAGGGCAGCCACAACCGAAATTGCTCTGCATATCCATTAAAATAGAAATGATCTACGTTTATAACGAACGTGAACATGCTATTTCAGTGTATTTGAATTCAATAATCTGCTCTGTAACTCACAAAAACTGCGATCTAATCTTTTTGATGATGAAGCAAGCAATATGATATTGGCAAATATCGAATGCTTTGTCATAACACGAGGTAGACATGAAATGGTTATTTGCATTGAAATACAGTATTATCAACTCTAGTTGTGAAATACGTTTACTTGACCGGTTTTTCTACCCGTACATCCTGAACCGGTAGTGGTAAACTAGTTTCTCTTATCAGTACAATGCATTCTACTTGCAGCAAAAAAGTGTAAATACAACGTTTACAAACATAATCTTGCATACGATTAACACTAGTGTATATCCTTGAAACACAAATCTACATTGATTACATGATGCAACATCATTTTGAAATAATGCAGTCATGCAACATGTACAACGTTATTTTAAGGTTATTATAGCACATTAAACATTCGTCCTACCTGTAGGTTCTTTGAAGGCAGGTCCACCTCCGTCTTGGTCGTCGTCACCTGCCTTGCAGATGCTGCAGCAGCGGCGGCCCCGACGGGCGCGGACGGCCCCATCCCCACCACCGTACTACTCCCGCTGCCCTCGATGGACGGCCGCATGACCTGCGGGGCACTCGTCGGCATGACCTGGGTCACCTCCGTCTGACTCTTGTTTGGCTTCTTCCATGGCGTGATGTCGAGAATCTTGTTGTGCATCTTCTTCTTCTGCCGCTCGTGCTCGGCCAGGAACGTCTTCTGCTCGCGGTGGGTGGCGAACTCGATCATGGACCAGTGGTGTTGGGCGCCAGGGCCTGGAACAGGAACAGAAAACTAAGATTAACAAGACTCAAGGCACCCACAGTAGTCTTAATGCCCAAGGAGGGACTTTGAGAGCTGGTTTTTACACAAAACATAAAATATTTATAACATCTAGACTGGTTAGTATTCATCGAGCTAGAGCTAGCTAGCTAATTTTAGAGATTTCTTTGTCTCGGTGCTTCACCGTTTAACAACAAAGACTTCCTACCTTTCTAGCTGAAAGTACCATAAATGACCCCATTGTATTAGTTCCAGTGTCTCACCTGCTTCCTTGTAGAATGTCTTGATGACATTGTATCCCCACTTGGTGACGTGCTCCCTCCACTCTGGCAGGTTGACGTCCAAGGGGATTCCCCCGACGAAGATCTTGCAGTCGCACCGCTCGTAGAAAGGGTTCTTGTCGGGGTCCGTGAACTTCTTCTTGGTGGCGTTCGGGTAGAAAGACATCTTCACAAAGGTGGGTTTACGAGCACAGATTAGAGAAGCAGGTCCGAGGTCGTGTCTGACCGGAAGCACGTGTGATAAGAAAGTAATTTGTTGTCTTTTGATTCCTTCTTTTCTTTTCTTTCGTGCTTCGTGTTTGTCGTTCCTCTCCTCAGCTGTCCTCAGCTCAAACTGTTTACACTTCACTATTCACTGTATTCAGGCGAAGACGACTCCGTTGCTCCTTCTTCAGGTTCTTCTTTCCCCAGCAAGAATGATTACAACACAGAAAAAGGAAGGGAAACAGAACTCAGCTAACAACTAGGCACAGAGGTTTGATAAGCCATAAAGGGATTAATGAATTAATAAAGAAGTTTGTATCAGTCATTATAATTCCGCTTCTGCCATCGCTGGACTCTTTGTGCGTCTGGCGTCCTTGTTAATGAAATAAAAGCTAATAATATGCTTGCGCGCGTAGCGGGTCCTTCTTCAGGCTGAGCAGGTGGGAGACGTCTGGGAGACGAACTGAGTCTGCGTCGTGTCAACACATGACGCAACCTCAACGCTGGAGAATCACGCAACCTCTCCTAAAAAGTAAACAAGACCAGAAACGGTGCTCCTCCGTACATGATGTTTGCCCTGTCCTCTCGGCTGCCCTGTGGGCGTGCCTGCCTCAGACCCGTGACCCACAACCTGCTCTACCAGTCGACAATGGCTGAGGAGAACGCCAAAACAACAGCTGCCACTGCCGAGAAGGGGTCCAAACCGGGGTCTGTCCCATCAAAGCCCAACCTGAGCCCTTCCTTTTCGCTGCGGTTCGCGTACCCAGAGTTCCTTCCCGACCCGGAGCCAAAGTTTAGGAATGCCACAGTGGAGCGATTGCAGAGGAAGGATATGCTACGGAGGAGAGAACAGGTAGAGAACCGAAGATATATAACGTGTATATTTTACATTTAATGTCCTATTCCAGGTCGACCTGCCCGAGTTCTACGTCGGCTCCATCGTTGCCGTGACCACGTCCGACCCCCAATCCCCATCCAAATCCGCTCGCTTCGTCGGCCTCGTGACTGGCCGCGGCGGCGCCGGCGTCCGCGCCTGGGTCCGCGTCCGCAACGTGATCGACGGCCAGGGCATCGAGTTCACGTACGACTTGTACGCGCCCACGCTGCAGAAGATTGAGACGCTCAAGCTGGAGCGGAGGCTGGATGACGATCTAATCTATCTCAGGGATAGTCCGCCAGAGTATTCGACGGTGCCACTAGGTAACGTGAATGATACTGCAAATAGTTTATACATTTATCTTCTAAACAGTCATTTTATATTCGGACACATGTCATACAGTTTATGTAATGATGTGCTTCTTATTTAAGCTTTATTACAGATTCATTTTATATTGATAAATACAGGGTCAGTGCGAGCCAGGCGGCATTTTACAACCAACGTTATGCATTTTTATAGCAGTTACTGCAACTCCATGATCCACATATTATCCAATCCAGTCAGTCTCCAGGTATATCTTAACTTTCATTTCTTCCAGACCACGAGACCGTCCTCCTCCCCGAGGGCGCCCCCGTCCCCCTCAACGACGTCGTCGTCCCCCTCAAGTCCTGCATCTGGAGCATGCGCTGGGAGAAGCTCTCGGATCGCTTCCTCGGCTACTCGTGGTCAAAGGACCAGCTCACAGAGTGGTACGCAAACAAGTACAGGAGGGACAACCTGTACCTGCACAGGGGGTGGCAGAGAGAGGTGGTCAAGTACGATCTGCTGCTCAATTACAGGTAAGACATACTGTACTTTCCAAAGCTACTCTAGCCGTTAAGACAAACTATCCCAACTGTCATTAATGTATTAGTTTGTTGACAAATGCTTTAAATATATTCATTCATCTATGCTAATGATTGCTCCGTTCTATTCCAGAGAGTCTATCAGCATAGAAGAGCAAGAGTCGATCTGGTCTGAAGTGGGTCCTGCCCTGGAAGAGCGGGACAAGGTGATCCGGAGGGCGGCGGC
>LR141105.1:0-13624 GCA_900659605.1 Tisbe holothuriae | reverse complement strand
ATGTTTACTTCATAAGCATCTTCATAACTCAAACCATGTGGGAGATACAGAGCTTTGTAATCGCTACATGAATTATGTCGAAAATTATTGTATTGGCATCCTAATTGAGTACGATTCGAAAGTCCCTCCTTTTCTTGGGAGAAGGAGGCCAGAAGAAGGGATGACATGACATCAAAAGAGCAGGAAAGAGTAACAGGAATATAATCATATTATGACATCTTAAAGAGTGAGTATGTATGACATCTGTATGTATATTAAATTTGAATACTCCTAATCTAACATCAGAATACTGTAGAGCATGTTATAGTTCTAAATTGAGAATTCAAGAATGAAAGCCTAAATAATTGTTTCTGTTGTCCCTGTTTTGTGGAGAAAGAAATAAAATCAGCAGTCTTGCTTCAACCATTGAATTAACCACATGTCTCTTTTTGTCTCTTTTATTTCATTCTCATTCTTAGGTCTGGAACTTGTTCACAATTTCACCACAAATTATGAAACACCCTGTATGATCATATTGATGGACAGCTTGATTTCAAAAACCCTAAACAAGTGCTAGTTCAGGTGGGCCCTACGAGAGAGAACACCAAGGAACCGCAAGAAAGCCAAGAAGGAGATTGACCGCAAGCAGATCCCAAAGGAGTTGCGGCTGCACAATCTGCCGGGACTCAGGGACCTGACAGAGAGGGAGTTGAGTCAGGCCAAGGTAGGAGAAGAATTCTCATCATCAGATGGTGACGGTGTTTTTGAAGACACTTGCAACCAACAGTTACTATCCCCTGACAAGATGCCAGCTAACAAGGACCCCCCAACCGGTGGTGCTATTCCTAAGGCCACAAGTCTTCTGCAGTGCAGCTGGTTTGTCAAGGCCAAAAGTATTGCCACTCAGAACAATTGGTCGGACAAATGCTTCATCAAGGCTATGACCAACGCCATGATCAAAGATGCCAAAGAATGGGTTTCTCCGTTACAAGGCTGAGCTTAAAGGCAGCAGCACACTTAATGACAAAGCGCTGTTCAAGAAGGCCTTCTTTGCCTTCTTTGCCACATTTGAAGAGCATTGCAGCTCAGAAAAGGACACTCACCAACCTCAAGCAGGAGAAGGGCAAGAATATTGCAATGTTCTATGTTTGGGTAAGCAACACATCAATGACCTTATCAACCAGAGCAAGGATAATTTCAATTGGGATGTAACTCACCCAAGCATCATGCATCCCAACAGCAACAAGGACTACAGGATCCTCAAGAGTGTCTCAAACTTCATCAAGGATGACCTACATTACTTTTCTGAGACAATTCATAAACCAATTGTTGGCCGTCTTAATTATAGGTTTCTTATCCCCTTTCTGGAATGCCGTGTACTTGATGCCATGCTTGTCCAAGCATCCTCTGGGTGTGATTGTGATAGTTGCCTCTGTGTCGGGTAGGGTGTCTTGTTGGAATTAATCTCCTGAGGTTGTAGTGTACATGCACTGGTGTAGCTTGCTGTCTCCAGGCGCCGCAGTGACGTATACTATTTTGGTTTTACCTATCCTTTTACCTGGACTAGCCCTCTTCCGGTGCATTTGTCCTTTGTGTACATTGCACTCAATACTCCTCACGGCATCAACCGCGTGAGTGCCAGCACCTAGTGCCTAAGTGCTGGTTGGCTTCACCACGACCGCCCCCACGGCGTCAGCCTCAGTCTGCTATGCCCTGTCTGAGTCTTGTCCTTCTTGTCTTCCTTGGACTCTTCAAGCAATGTGAAGACATATGTGGCCTTCATTTGCAACGATTGCTCGTTACACATCCCATCTTCCCTGGGACCAGGATCCCTAAGACCCTTGTCAGTCTGCCGTCTCTGCCCTGGCCACCGCTTAGTCACTGCTCCTGCCGCAGGCTTGAACCTTGAGGGTTCTTCTTCTTCTTTACCTGTGGCATTTCCGCCGTCACATGACAGGTCATGAGCTTACTCCTGTTCCTGGTCGGGGGTTCCGTCAGCACTATGACACTGTTTGCTTGCACTGGACGTACTGTGTTGGAGATGGGGTTCAGGTAGCGTTGGGTCACCACGTTGACCATGCGAACGTGTTGCATGTTCTCTCCGCGTTTGGCTCAGCAATCATTGCTGCAGGCTCCCTCTGTGCATGTGATGTGATCCTTAACTTCCTGGCTCTGTCTGATGTTGTGTCCCTGACCTAATTGTCCTTTAGATGGCTAGTTTTTTTTAGCACTTACTACATTTGGTTGATTTCCACAGGCAATCCTTAATGAAATGTCCACTCCTCCTGCACTTGAAACACATGATGTTATTACTGCTGTTGTTTGTCTGAGCGCCTCTTCCGTTCTGCATGCCTCCTGCCCTCCTGTTCCTGGTCCTGAACAAACTTTGGGCCTGTGTTTGGTTTGCTGAATGTGAAGGTTGTCCACCTCTTACATGTTGTGTGGCCTTTGATGTTTTCCTGGCTGCCATTTCCGGGGATATGACTCTCCTCATTTCCGCGACCGTTGGGTTCTGTAGCAGCAGTAGCTTGTTCTGTACAATGGTATCCGTGATGGCGGCTGTGGTTACTTGTATGAGCAGAGTATCCCCTGTGCACTGTCCCATATTGCCCTGTTTGTAAAGCTTTGCCATGTGATCAGCAAAATCCATTGTATTCTGTCCTTGTGCTTGTTTGGTAGACAGACACAAGTGTCTTTTTTCTTGGAGTGGATTTAGTTCGTAAAATATGTCCATAATGATGTTGAGGGAGCCTCTGTGTGCCTCCTTTACGTTGTTCACCATGACAGTGCCATCCGTGATTGGTGTATGTACGTCCATGCGTGGGTTGGATTGGAGTTTGATTGTGAGCTCTGAACTGATGCATGCATATATATATATATATATCCAAACTGTTGTTCTCTGTCCGCAAGGTTTAGCTTGCCTGAGTTGTAGTAAGCTGTGAACTTGGCCATCCATTGTGTAATCTCAAAAACTGCGAATTCTCCTGTTAATGTGGAAGGTTTCAACCCTTCATTGGGTTTCCGTGCTCTCTCAGGTTGGGTAGGTGCATTCTGTACAACTTGCATGGGTTTTTGTTGTTGCTGTGGCTGCTGCAGTAGTGCTGCTTGGGCCCTAGCTGTTGCCTCGTCAGCCTACTGTTGTTGGAATGCTGCTATAGTGTTTTGTGCAGAGTCCATTACCACATCATATGTTTCTGTCATTGCTTCCCTAGATGCCAATCCGTCCTCCTTGTGAGCGGGTTTAGCCAGGATATCCTGCACAGCTCCATTTGCAGATGGTACTGGTTGACAATTTCCTGGATGATGTTGCAGAGGCCGTCTATATAAGCGCTAAAAGGACACTTTTTTAAGACAATCGGGCAGCAAAAAATGGGCAGCAAATACGGGCAGCACTGCGAAAACGGGCAGCAGATATAATAATGCACTTAGACTTAGCAAATTTTTTACTTAAATGTTTATATGTAGTGTAGCTTGTATGTCAACCAAAACAGTTACTGCTAACATAACTGAAATTGAGGAAATATAAAAAGAAAAAAAAAGAAAATGCAATAATGACAACTGAGGTGAGAGTTGAACCTGTAGCCTTCAGACCCACTGGCTACCACTGTACCAATGAGCCAACAGCCTTGCGCGCCGGCGGCGTGCAAGGGGCACAGGGAGGCTGTGAAGGAACTCTTGGTTAGGTTTACAGAAGGAAACATCATAGGATATTGATATGAAAGGCTTTTTTGCTGATGCTGCCCGTTTTTCCCTGCTGCTGCCCGTTTTTTAAAGAACTAGATGGCGCTACAGTTATCTAAAGCTGCCCATTTTGGTAGAGCTGCCCGTCATGGTAGAACTGCCCGTTTGGTAGAGCTGCCCGCTTTGGTAGAGCTGCCCGTTTTGGTAGAGCTGCCCGATTGTCTTAAAAAAAGTGTCTCTTTAGCGTAAATAAGGCCGTCTAGCCTTTTAGAGTCAAATTTGGAACCTACATTGTTGACAATCTTGTTAATGTGCCGTTTAACTTGGTCCGACTTTTTCTTCAAGACTCTGTCTGCCTCTTTGAGCTTGGCCAGGAACGTCTGGAACAGCAGTTCTTTTTATGGTGCAGTTGCTTCCCTGATGGTCTCCCTTGGTATAGGAGTGAAGATTGCTGCTAGCTTATGTTCTGCCATGATGTTGCTTCGTGGGACTTGTCTGTATGACTGGCAATGTAATATGCCCAGTTAATTGTTGTATGAATGTCCTCTTTCCCACGTCCGTTGAGCCACGACCTCAGCCGGACTACCCCACTCAGCGTACTTTTTATATCGTACGTTGGCTGAGATTTTTATACAAGCCTTATCCTAAACACAATAGAATACTGGCCGGCGTTTCCTGCCTAATGTTGTTAGGGATGGCAGATTTTCCCTGGTGGCCGGTGGGTTCTTTTTACCCCTTATACGCCCGCTTGTGTTGATCCTGAGTTCTTACAGAATCAGCAGAAGCTTGTCCCTCCACCTTGTGTGGCTTCCTAGAGCTATGACGGTCTTCACATGTATGAAATTTGCTGTCTTACAGCCGCTTTCTACTGACCTCAACTTCTGGAGTATCTTTGGTATCTTGGTCTCCCCACCCAGTTTGGCTGGATGGCACTGGTAATCCCTTAAGCCTCAGGAATATTCCCAGTCTCATAATAATATTGCTGGTTACCCCGCTGCAATCTGAATTTTGTGGTTTTTGTGTTTTTCATCTGTTTTGGAAAGCAGACTAGCCGGCGGAAACCATTTGCGGCCTCCATAAAGAAGCGATTCGGTCCTCCCTTTATATATCCCCGTGTTTTCCAATGTTTAATCTCCTTGCCGGCGTTGAACAAGGTTGCCCTGTTTGGGTATTGTATGCCAGACCTGGTTCCTATGTTGCCGCATTGACAAATCCCTTCTTCTGTTGAGTAGCTTGATGTCTGTGGGGTCCCAGCTGTTGAATTTCACAAAGACACAGAGTAAAAAGACTGCACCATATTAATGAGTATGTCTGATGCATGCAAGTATCAAGTCGTAACTGCCAATCTCTTGGCTTGTAATTTGTAACATCGATTAGTGTACAAACGTTGGATATGAAACCGAGGAAATATCAATATACCAGATCAAAGTGGTACATTTAATTTTAATATGTTATAACTTTCTTAATATAGAAGATAGAGAGCTCCAACTAACTCTAAATTGTAGCCCTTTATTAGGACCATCAGCCTAGCCTAAAATATTTAATGACTGAATTTTTTGTACCCCATTGCTCTGGGAAACCAGATTACTAGTATATGAGTCTGCATGACTTGACTAAGAAACTCATAACTTAGTGTACCGTGGAATACAGTGTAGATCACAGACCTGGGTAGTAACCTGAGAAAAGGGATATATATGGAATGGCAGTTCTGGTAATAGCTCTCAGCCTCACGACAGCTAGTCACCCGAAATCCAGAGGAAAGAGGTTGATTGTGCTTTTCCGCCAGTACTTCACGCAACCTCTTTCCTCTGGATTTCGGGTAACTAGCTGTCGTGAGACTGAGATCTTCCATTCCATATTTATCTCTTTTCTCAGGTAGTAACCCTGCAGGGCTAGGGCATGCATGGACAGCCGCATGTCAAAAGTTCAAAATAAATGGCAAAGGATAGGTCGTTCAAATTAGCTCCCAAACGCTATCTAAGTTGCTCCTGCAGGGATTGTATATTCCCCTTAGATTATTTAGCAACACATTAATTTTAATGGGTACCAGAGACTCACGTGAGTCTCGTCTGCATGTAAAAATTAAGAAGGTTAAAAAGTTACAGAACAGTATAATAGATTCCTCCATTAGACACCCACGGCTATGTGTTCTCCACCTGGTCACTGGTAAGCAGGTAGAGCATATTGCTAAGGGACAAAAAAACTATTTAGAGTGGAAACACATATACCTTATATTTTTTCCTCCAGTAAAAATATTCCATATAAGCTGTTCGGTTTCTAAAGGATGAAATAAGACTTACTTGCACTTAAGGTTAGTTAAAGTTGCGTCAGAATATATATATATAAATAGGAATTCATATTTGTACCCTAAACAGTGCTATGAATCACTTCCGGGAACGGAAAGAGCTATTTTGCCCAAAAACGATTTTAGTTTCTTTTGGTAAAGTAGTACTCTCTATGTAGTAATGGCTGAGAAGGGCAGTAGCTCAATAAATTATTGGTACAGCGCCGGGCTTGGGCACACAACACTGTCTTTGGTTTGAATCCCCGGCGTGCTACTAAAAGATAAACAGCTCTTGCAGTGTAGTTGGTCTGAATTGGGAATTTGCTTTAGGCCCACTAAATGTGCATGACCTAAAAGAAACTAGGCCCCAGAAAATGATGTAAAGCATGACAGCACCCTCTGTGAACTTGTAAACCTCTGTTGTTGAGCGTCCTTGTGGTTTTGCTGTATCATATTCGAGGCATATACACATACAGCCTGTATGTGTATATGCCTCGAATGAGGCAACAGCATTACAAAAATAGAAATGATTATTTTACCAAAGTTTTAAAATGAAGCTGAGCAGTTACTCCTCTTCATCCCATCTAGTTCTAACTAATAAGGGCAACAAAGCAAGTGGCGCATCAAAAAGAAGAAAAAAAAACATGCAGTCAAAAATTGGGTCAAAATTATATTGCAATTATCAGTAGTACTAACAAAGAGGCAGACTGGCACGTTCACTCAAGCATTTTTATCGCTTTTCCTCCCTACTCAGCCTGCCTGGATAGCTGAGAGGAAGGAAGGAACTGAAAAAAAATGCTGTCCTTTTTGCCAAAAATGCCGGCAGAAACGTAAAAAGGCGAGCATTTTTTTTGCAAAACATGCCAGTCTGGGAGCGGCCTTAGGATGTCACGTCCAGTCTGCTCTTGCAATTGTGTAGTTTTCCGTAGGGTCGCGGTTCACGTTGATGCTATAAGCGTTAACGGGCCATTTGTGGGAGCAAACGGCAAACGGCAAACGGCAAACGGCAAACGGCAAACGGCAGACTTTTTGCTTATGCCTGTGTGTTTTGACTAAGTGTAAAACATTTATATAAGGATTTTAAAGTATAATTGATTGTATGTAAAATATATGCTCTGCACATTGCAGAAAATTTTAATAAGGAAGGGCGAAAGGAAAACAGAAAAGAAGAAAAATAATACAGGCCAATATCAGTCTCGAACCCCCGACCTCTAGCTCCACTTGCTGCACACTTAACCTCACAGCCACCACACTTTATAGAAACAATGACTGTAAAACTAATATTTAAACATGTAGGATTGATGTGCCCTCCCTGTGCCCCGCGGCCGCGGCCATGGGGCACAGGGAGGGCAGCACTGAACTACACTGAAGACAAGGACTAATTAACGTGCATTGAATTGGTTAGGTCTCAATCTCCTCTCGCTGGTAGTAGGTCTCGCTTTTTGCCTGTTGCCGTTGCCCGTTGCTCGTTTGCCGTTGCCCATTTGCTGCTTTTTTTGAAGGCTCTGACTGTCCTGACCTTACTTACAGTAGAGGTTTTGCCCGTTTGCCGTTGCCCGCTGCTCCCACAAATGGCCGGTTAACGTTTATACGTTGATGCTGGTCTAGAGGTGGCTAGTGTCATGTAATCCTCACTGTCCTGTCTTATCAAGCTAGTTACTTGTAATCGAGGGGTTGTTAGTTGTGGGGAAGTCTCTTCTAGTTATCTTTACAATTCCAGGTTCTAACTACGATGGGCCATCATGATGATATGTCAAGGAAGCAGAATAAGCATCTATTTTGGTAATCCAAATGTGGATACAATTTTTGTAGCCTTTGCTTGACAATATCTGTCAGTTGCTTGATACATTATAAGTCACCTTTAGAGCATAAGATTGTCTTTGTGTCCAGCTTGAGTATAAGTGACTGTTGTTCTTAACTGCAATTAAAACTCGTAGCCTTGCACTATAATTACTCCGACGGCGCACGTATACAGTTACTGTAGGTGTCACATACATAGATATAGTAGTGGCTGTATATAGTGGCATTAGTAACGCTATTTCATCATATGCTGAGGCCCTAACTATTTTAGGTTACACACATTTTAAGTAGAATGATGAGTCACTTTCCAACTATACATAAATAGAGCAGCGTTTCATTCGATTAAAGAACAATAAGGATAAGATACCATCCCTGTATTATTATCAGCTGACAAATATTCCTTTTAAATGTTTCCTGGCTGAGGCAGCCTTCCTTCCCCTGACTTATCAGCTCCAGTTGAAGCAGGCCATCAAACAAATTTATTTTGTGCGCTCTCCAAATGAATTTTTCGCACTCCCTGCAGCAGCCAGCAGCAGCTGCTGTGGAAAGCATCAGGGTCAACTGATGACTAGTGAAACCTTATTTTTCCTTAATGTCCAAAGCATCAGGGTCAACTGATGGCCAGCAAAACCTTATTTTTCTTTAAGCCAAGAGTGTTTTGCACCAGTGGGAAAAAGGATTTGCAAAATTTAACTTATCTCTTAATTCTCTTTATATACCCAAGCATATTTTCTTACAGAATCTGATACTATACAGGGTGATCCGAGAAAATGTAAAAAGTAATCACCCCCTTAATTTTAATGTGGATTGACATAGATAAGTATTCTATACCTCAAATGAGAGGCAAAAGTGGGAAATATCTTTGTTTGAGAGTATGTTAATACTCTATAGTAGGTCATAAACAGAGGACACTTTTGCTTCAGTCAAGAGTTTGCTTCAAATGATCCATAGCTCATACTAACGTCCTGTACCCCCTATGTGTGCTTGTCTGGACCAATAAGAGTGATCTATATTGCAAATGAGAGGTGATGCTTGGGGCATTTAAGAAAGATAAACAAAAAAGTTTTTAGCTAGTGCCTCCCAGCCCCTAGGTCTGGCATAAAGAAGGCATAATTTTTCATCAGTTTTGAATTTGCTTCAGTTATCATAGTCTCAAACAAATCATGTGAAAATACCAATAATAAGGTGTTTATGACCCTAATTAATGTTTTGCACTGCCCAAAACTCATGTTCAATGCAACTTAAGAAGACTGAAAGTTTTTCTTTTGAAATAAAACAGCTATTCACACAAGATGGCAATGTCCATGAACAGGAAGATAATTTTACCATCATGAAAATATAAAGTGCTCTAAATGTACCTCTAGGTTTCGCTTTGTCTGGTACTAAAATTTGTAAATGAATTTTATATAGACCATCATCTTAACAAATTTCTTACAATTGGCTACATTTTTGGTGTATTGTAGGCCATGATTGGTCTACATACATGAGAGTTCAGGGTGTATCAAATATTCAGTTTCTCGGATCACCCTGTACATTTCTCTGCTAACTGGTCATGCAAACCTGATTAGGTAGATCAAATACTGTGCTAGTTGCTTCGGCCCGTCAGAAAAATGGAGTATATTTATAACCGAATCTGGTGGATACAATGTGGAACTAATTGCACCTGAAAGGCTGAGGGGTACGCAGTTCTGAAAATTAAAACATCTACATAATATATTAATCTTCGAAGTTTGGGACAATATTGTTCTAGTTTCTTGTATACCCCAATAATTTTGCTGTGCAAAAATGGAGTACAATATCATTAACTGACTGTGCTTATAAAGTGAATCATTTCAGTTACTCAACTGTGTCTTACATACATGGAAACGGTCGAGATTCCAGGGGGTCCCCGAAAAATCGAAAATTCTAGGGGTGGTACCCCAAAATCGGAAAAAATAGGAGGGGGGGTACCCCCACCCAATTTTTGACCCTTTGTTATTGCATGTTTAGGCATTTCAGGCGAAACTGGGCTTTGGGCGAAAAATTTTCTAAATTGGCCCTACCTTTTCAGGGGAGGTTGCGTGAATTTAGGTCTAAAAGTTCCGCTTTACTTAGTAAAACTGCCAAAAAAAATTGGAGGGGGGTGTCAAAAAATTGTTGAAAATCAAATTTTTTTTCCAGGGGGGGGAAATCCCCCCTCTCCCCCTGTTTCCATGTATGGTCTCGAGTATTAGGGACGTCCTGTTAAATTCTCACAAAATGAGATTGCAGTCATTTCAGCTGGTTAACACAATAACTTCTAGACGCGAGCATTGTCATAAAATATAATATTCTCCATGTTTCAGGTAACTACATAGTGTTAGTCATTAAATTTTAGTTATCACAGCAATAAAAAATGCCCTAGGGAGCATCCGTCAGAGGTTGATCCTCCATATAAATCAGTTCAACCGATGCAGATCCTCTTCCGAGAAAGGCGTTCTTCTCATCCTGCGCTCAGCCTCAAGGGCGTTCAGGCCGAAGCGCCTTGCGTACACGCGCACTAGGAATTCGGGCAAGACGACTTTCCAGACAAAGTCTTGGTGCTCGGCAAACAGCTGGGGAGTCGACATCCAGCGGGACTGAAACGGGAATATTTCTATAAATCATAAATAGCTCTCTGCTTAAATTTAATGAAATTACTTTACGAATCCAATAATTTCTGGTTGTACCTCATCAACCTACTATACACCTTTATATATTTCGTCCCGTACCTGTATGTCTTCCATGATGGCCTTTAGTTGCTCTTGACTAAACGGGTGTGTCACGATGCGCTCCTTGAGAACGTTTCTAGCCACGCCTCCAGTCAGCCACTCCCTAAGCCTACCAGAATCGGCCTTGACTTGAGCATCGCAGCCGCCTCGGCGCCACAGCTGGACGAGGAAGGACTCGTGTTCTTTAAGCAAGTCAGGGATGGATGATGGAGGGAACTCGGCTTGGAGGATGGTCATGTTCCGGAGATTAGCAGCCTGGATTCATTAACAATGATAACATCGTATAACGGTATTTAGGGGACCATGATCATGTTCTTACCTTTTGCTCTCTTTCCTTCCGTTCCTCCCTCTCCCACGCCTCTTTCTCCTTCTTCTCCTGTCTCTCCTCCTCTTGCTCCTCACGCAGCCGTTGCCGCACCCGCGCCTCCAGCTCAGCCCGTTGTGCCTGCAGCTGCTCGGCAGCACGGACCTCACGAGAGATCCTCTCAAACTCGCCGATAGAGCACGAGGAAGAGTCGTCGTCGTCGGTAGAGAGGTTCTTAACAACGTCTTCGTTCAAGAAGCTGTCATCGTCGGTGGATTGGGTGCTCTGAGATGGCTAAAAATGGGCTCCGTAAAAAGGATACATTAAAAAGACGTCTCTTTATTACCCTGTTAGACTTGGAGAGATAATCCTTAATCGAAGTCTGGTTTTCATCCGTCCTTTTCTTCTTGGGCACTCTCTTCTTTTCTCCCATTGGAGTATTGGGGGACTGAAAGTCATCTGCTGAACTCTGTAATATATAGATAGTGTAACCGAAACCTGCGAACTAACAGTAGCAGGGATTAGGCCAGGGGCAATCCAGGAATTAAAAAAAAACAAAAACATAGATAGTGTGGACGCAGGAGGCACTAACATTAACAACTCTTACTTGTGTGCTCTCTGCCTGCTTCCTCTTTCTTTTACTCCCCGGACTTCCCGCCCCGTCCTCCTTGAGCACAGTCCTGAAGTTCTTCAGGACTTTTTGCCTCGTCCGCTGCTGGGACAGACCCTTCCCCTCGGCGGACTCCTCAGTCGCGCCCTTGACAAGGCTGTCAAACTCGCTCTTCATGAGCTCGTCGCCGTCAAAGATGGAGCTCATCTTGCTCCTCTCCTTTGAAGGAGCTTCGGAAAAGAGGTCTTGGGAGGCTTGCGTGGAGGGAATCGTGCTCTTTTGGGATAATGTTTTAGGAAAGAGGTCAGAGTCGTCAAACGGAGGAGATGCGGGTGAGTCTTCGGTCATGGGTTCGGAGGACTCTTTGTCTTTTGAAGTGACTGTAGATGTTGGCTTCTTTTTTCTGGGACTCCGTCGGAGCATTCCGGTCTCTGGAGTACTGTCATCTTGCGACCGACGCTTAGAACTGTCTTGGGAGGCCCCATCAGCACGGAAAATCGTCTTCAGCCAATTCTTAACTGCCTTGGGCCTGTTCCGCCCATTATTCTGTGAAGCACCCTCTTGGGACAGTGAGTTTGAGGAGACTTCTTGAGACGAGTCAAACATGCTGGGTTTCTCCTTCTGTGACTTTTTGGTCTTCTTGGTCTCATGTCCCGGTGGGCTAAAGATGACCTTCTTAAGCCTCACTCTACCGCTTCGGCGAGCACTATTTGTAGTCGAATCTTGCGTTCCAGTAGGCATCTCGTCGCCGGATGGCGTTTCTATGAACTTTTTGATGTCTTCTTCAGTGGCCACAGGGTAACCATGGTCTCCTAACTGTTTAGTTGGACTCGGACTTCCGAAATCCAGGGAGTCATCGGATAGTTCAGTGAAGGCGCCGCTGGCCTTCTTTGATTCAGTCTTCGGACCTTCGGTGGTGGATTGGGACTTGTTGGTCTCATTCTGACTGTCGTCTGATTTGCCCATCAATTCCTGAAAAATGAGATAAGAACTGAACTCCAGTACTTTGATTGTATAACATTTACTAACGGAAAAATCCTCTCCCCAGTCACCGCAACCATTGATAGTGTCATCTTTGGGTTTCTTTGGAGGCTCTTCCTCCTCCTCTTCCTCTTCCGTGGAGGCTCCAAATAGTTGGGAGCTGAAGGCCTTTGGAGGCGTCTTGATTGTCTGAGGCTCTGAAGTCTTCTTCAATTTGGGAATCTTGTAGTCCTTGGAGAGGCCGGTGCGGCCTCGAGGACAGAAGGCAGGAGAGTCGTCCGCATCGAGAGACGGTCTAATGGAAGGAAGAAAGTTGGACAAGTGTCAGTAACACTTTTGAGATGCAAGGTAAAATAGAACAAGAAGGAGTGTTCCTTTAACATGCTTAAGTAATCTCCTCTAGCAATGCATATGACATTCTTTGTAACGTACCTTTTGTGAGTAGCATTCTTGGCCGTCTTGTTCTCCTTGGTGGAATCTGACAATGAAATGCCTGATTAGTTATTGCCCATTAGTTACTGACCATTTTCGTACCTCCACTGCCTCCTCCTCTCATGAGTTCGCCCAGTCCGATGCCGTCTGGATCTTCTTCCTCATCTTCGTCGCCCACGTTGAACGTGCTGCTCGCCTTTCCGTCCTTGTTATTCTTCCCGCGTCGCTTAGTCGGCGAGAAAACCCTCTTCTTCTGCAGCGGGGTCGTTGAAGTGGAAGACGACGAGGAAGACGAACCCTGAGAGGCAAAGAAGTCCGCCGGAGAGTCCGGTAAGCGGAGAGATCTGGAACAAGCGATGCGCATATAGCGAATATATGCATAGCGCATGTGTCCCGACAGTAGGTGTGCCAGTTGTGTGTCTCTTCTTACCCGTCCTTGTTGTTGCTCTTGTTCTTGTTGGCACCGCCGCCCTTGGGCATGTCCTTGGACTTGCTCTTGTCCTGCCTCGTGTGAGTCGTGTCCGTGTTCCGTCTTCCTCCCTTGAGCGTGTCCCAATCCCAAGGTTGCGACGACGACATCGTCCCAGGCAAGAGATGGAGAGACGGAGATGAAAGAAGGACCGAAGGAAGGAAGGAAGGAATATTCGCCCTTAAGTTAAGGGTGAATGATGACCCAGTGACTGCATGCGGGAAAGAGAGCTCGCTGGCCGCCCGCCCGCCGAAGTAGACGTGGACGTGGGGTCACTCTCACTGGGGTGGGATCCTGGGAGGGAGAGCGAGCCGGCACTCGGACGGGACGCACGCCGACGAGAGCGCCCTCCTGC
>LR141104.1:0-13635 GCA_900659605.1 Tisbe holothuriae | reverse complement strand
ACAGTTTGTTTATTATGTCACGTGGCTTTGTTTACAACGTTCTGATTGGTCCATAGCTTTGTTTTGATTAGAAAGGACCAATCAGAGGCTTAGAAAATAATTCTAATTTGAGCGCGGGAATGAAATGTAATCGGTCTATAATTAAGCATATTGATTTTATTGCATTGTATCTTGTAGCAAAAGGTAAACATTCAATCCTCGACCTCAAATGTTTGAGTTGCAGTGCAGTACTTGCTCAAAACAAGTTATTGCATTTTTAATCATTTGATCTGAAAGTTAATTACCCTTTGATGACGTTCTATATCGTAGTTTGAGAAAATAACATAAACATGTAAATTAAAATAACTACAGTATGTAGAATAATTTGAAAGCAGTGTTTTGTATTATCTCTATATTAAGTAGATACATATTACAAGAGCTTCATATTACTTACCAGCTATACTGTTTCAGCATTTAACATTAACCTCGTAAACATTAAACACTCTTTGATTAGAAAAAGGACAAAAATACTTAGACTTGCTTAACAAACTAAGAAATATCACGATCTTTTACATGAATGCGGCCATAAAAAGTTAAAAAAAATTCATGATGAGATTATTTGTATTTCTTTGATAATACCGTTTTTTTAATACTCGTACGTTACAGTTTCGATATGATTATGATAATATTTATTGGTAGTCGCAGATGAAAAAGACATTCAGAACTTGCATGTGGTTTTGCCTTGAAGCAATGGGCTGCAACAATAAACAAAAGTAAATTAAAAATATGTTTTGGTGCAGTGACTGTATTTGTTTTGAACTGATTTTGAAAAAAAAATTAAAACAATGTACTGAGGCTATTTTCTTCATTTCACTGTACTTCTTGCAGGTTAATTTAAAATTCGGGCAGGGACCTTCATTAACTTTCTTACCAGAGGGAATAAACAACAAACTTTCAATAAATATAGTCGAGGAGTATTGTAATACACATAAATGTGGGTCTTCCTTACCAGTATATAATATTTTAGTATTTATTAAGAATAATGAGACACAAAATTACACCATCGACCACTCCCAAAAAGAAACAAGAATACAAGAAATGTATAATCACCTCCTCAATAGTTGTGATTGAAACTGTTTTTCTGGCCATTACCATTGCAATTATAATGGTAGTAACAGCCAAGGACGATTCAGAAGTTGAAAGAACAACAGGTAATTATTATTTGTACTTTTACTTCTAAATATCCTGCTCGGAAAAGCTAACGGATTTACCTAAATGAACAAATCAATAAAAATCCTCAATCCTCATGTTGCCAAAATGAAGTATGGTACTGTGGAATATATAAGAAATCCTCACAGATTTCTTTTGAAAAAAATTATATGGCACATGCAGTTTCCTGTATGTACTAATAGCCTCTAAGTTACATAACCCAATATGCTCATTTATGTATTGTAGAGCCACCAGAGGAAGATTTTGTCTGGGCTGATTGGAATTCATGGACAGCTTGCATCAAAACAGTGGAACCAATATAACAAAACTGAGGACAAGAAAGTGTTTTCAGAATTCATATGCTCAAGCAGCAATTTTAACTGTGATGGAGAGTATGAGGAAGTAACAAAATGTCAAACAGGCAACTGTTCAATAATATCTCCACGTGAGTCCCCTGATTTATTTTCCTTGCTATTAATCTATGCTATTCAAAATAAAATATTTTAGTAATGTTGTGCCAAAGTTTTTTCTAACCCCATTTCATCCTTGGTCTAATTTAATTAAATATAATAGACACTCCCATGGAAGACTTTATCTGGGCTGACTGGAATTCATGGTCAGCTTGTAGCAAAACATGTGGAACCAATATTACAAAACTGAGGACAAGAAAGTGTTTTCAGAATTCATATGCTCAAGCAGCAATTAACTGTGATGGAGATTATGAGGAAGTAACTAAATGCCAAACAGACAACTGTTCAATAATATCTCCAGGTAAGTCCCCTGATTTATTTTCCTTGCTATCCTATGTTATTTGAAGTAAAAAAGTATTTGGTAATGTTGGGCCCATGTTTTTCACTAACCCATTTTATCCTTGGTCTAATTTAATTAAATATAATAGACTCTCCCATGGAAGACTTTGTCTGGGCTGACTGGAATTCATGGTCAGCTTGTAGCAAAACATGCGGAGACAATATTACAAAACTAAGGACAAGGGAGTGCCTTCAGAACTCAGACATTCAAGCAGCAATTAAATGTGATGGAGAGTTTGAAGAAATAACAAATTGCCAATTAGATACTTGTCCAATAATTACTCCAGGTGAGTCCCCTGATTTGTTTTCACGAGTCATATGTTTATCCTATATTATTATTTTATTATTCTATTTTATTTAGTTCCCCAAGATGTTCCAGGCTTCACCCAATTTTCCATTCTACAAGAATACTTTATTGGAAACCAGGGCATTAGTGACATTTTGACTAAGTATGACTGTTCACAAAAATGCACAGTGATAGAATCTTGTCTGGCTTTCAAACAAGATCCAAGTAAAAACTTATGCACTTTGGGAAGCGTTTTGAGTTACTTAGAGCTGCAGCCAATGGATTCAATGTTAGATGATGAAGGAATGGTCCAGGTTTACATATCAAATGGTAATTAAATAATGAACTATTTACTTTTCCATCAGCAAGTGCTGCTTCATTATTTCTGTTAAACACTTTTGTAACACAGAAGTTTAATTATACAACTATATTGGTTAGATCGATCCCCTTACTTTGCTCTAATGCAAGGTGGCCAGGATGGGTATGAAGTCCGCAATGAGGAAGGTAAACTGTGCTCCAACGCCAGCTTCCCTGAGCTTTACCCTATCGAATGGAACAGTCAACAAATAAGTCTTGGTTCATTTGATGTTGTTACAGAGGATGGAATCCTATACTTGTTTGGATCTGATAGACTTAAAACAACAGGCTTCCAGGATAACTCTATTAGTGAGAATATAAAATTACCATTGTAAATTATGAGCCTCATCTCACTCATTTGAATCAGTATAATTGTTTTCATTTGTCGGACTTTCTTGGGTCGGGCTATTGAGTCGAGTAGAAGGATGTGAAATGGGTCTGATGTTCTGAAAACTAAAGATTAACTAAAATATCTAGTTACGTTTTGATTGAATATTGACATATAGTTCTTAAGGAATTCCTCTTAAACTGGACTTGAGCAGTGGCCCTCCCTATACATGGTCAGCTTTGTCAGTGGACTTTCAAAGCCAGCTGCCCACTCCTCAATGGAAACACATCAGCGTATTTAGCTATCAAAAGACCAAGAAGATTTACCTGTTCCCAAATAAGGATGTGCCAATTATGGAATTCGATAGGGATGCAATGGCTCTGGAGCAAAGAGGAAAGACTAGATGCATGTAAGATATGTATATAGAGTGTATCAGTTAGAGTGCCCAAGCACAAATCTGCCTAATTCAGTTTATGGACAGTTCCATGAATTATATAGAGTATGCCAACAACTGATTTAAAGTATCACAAAATCTTAATGTTTTATGCAGAGCTGATGTTACCAATAGCAACACCATCAGGACAAGAATTGTACACTTTCCTTCCACAGCAGTAGCTCTAATCATGTCAATGAAGGATGTAAGTGGTAATGTGGCGTTCTGTATGCAACAGTTTGACTTGAATAATCCAACTGAGGATGCAATTGATATTACTGGATTGAACAAGATTCCTGAAGGTAAATCTCTGCCGTTTTAATTTGTATAATAAATTATACATAGAAAAAAATCAAGTAGTTCTCTATAAGGCATATAGAGAAGTACTTGGAAAAATATCTCGATAAAATAAAGGTTTCTAAGAGCGAAATTACATACAGGGTGTCCCAGAATTAGTGAAAAAAACTAAACAGCTGTATCTTTGCCTCTGTGTGAGCTGTTTGAAATCTAAAGACATGTTTCAAGAGAGGAATGTCTACAATTTTAGGAGGTACCATTGGATTTTCACTTTTCCCACTTTTTAAAGGCATAACCAAGGCTTGAATAGGAAAGTCTAAATTTCACTGTTAACTGGGCCAAAAATTGGAAAACACAAAAAGTGGTGAAAACACTTAGTAAATCTACTCTAGGGACAGATATGAGACCTGTGAAGTACTTTGACATGATATCTTAGCATAAAAACCATTGAAACCCTATAAAATGGCATTTTAGCCAAAATAAGGATATTGAAATCCCAGTTTAGGTTCAAAAGAGGCCTGTTTTGTAAAGGATTTTTTGGTACCTATATAAAAACTAACCCAGTATTGACCTATACCAAACAAAATTGTAGACTTTCCTCTCTTAAATGGTACCAATAGTATTTTAGTGGGTCAAGCTAGAGCTGAGATATGACCGTTTACTTTTTTCACTAATTCTGGGACACTCTGTATACAGTATAGTACTATCAATAATCATGTTTTAGCTGGAAAAAGGACAAATTAGTGGTATAAAAATACCAAAATAGCATACTGACTAGTTTGAAAATACCAAAGTTGGTACAGTATTGAAAAAATACTGACTAAAACCGCGATATTGGTATATCGCACATGGTTAGTTTCCAGAGCAGAATCTTAAGAAAAAAAATGAAAAAGCAATTCTGGGAAGACCATGTTTGATTAATATATTCTTTACTTTTTGTCTTAAATGGGTTGGAGGTGTCTCTCAATATCATATGCAAGCATTTTAACAACATAAAATAATAGCCCATTACTAGGAATGCAATATTATTTTTTTACTTATTTTTGGCCAGATATTGTCACTTAACCTTACTAAATGTGGCCTGTAACATGTCTTAAAAGAAAAATTATCATGTTATCTTTAAAAAATGTCCCGTTTGACCCTATCTATTGCTATCCTTGTAATATCTGTAAGTTATATAGCACCAGTCCTGCGCAACAGCCAAATAAAATCCGACAAATGAAAAATACGTCATGTATATTTAACAAAGTGTGTGTTGGATTTTTTCTTGAATACAGTCCCCATTATTTCTAGTTGACAAGTTCTAGTTTTTTGTGCAAAAAAACAGGAAATGAAGCATATTGATGCATGAACGTTGACACAAGTTTTATTGTGATTGTACAATCAAATGGTGGCTACATCCATTCTAAAGGCCGGAATTTGAACTGACAATGTTCCATTTGTAACCTCTCAAAATTAATGCATCATGAATACAATACAACATGCTTCCTACCAAACAATATCTAATAAAATAGGAAAAAATACAAGTTTAACAAAAAGTAATTAACACGTTTATGTCATTTGAAATTTTAACAGAAACATTACCTTTCAAGTTCATCCCTTAGTTGCTTAATTTCATCATCTCTTTCCTGGAGGAGTGTTTTAAAGCAATCCATGGACCTGAAATAAATTTAGAACACCCATAATAAATCAGCTCTGGAGCACAACATCAAAGACAGGAAAGTTTGAAATTTGCAATTTTATCAATGGTGTACGCCTTTTTGGGGACAAATTAGAACCAACTTGTATTTGACACCAAAAAATTAAAAAAGTTTAAACAAAATTTACCTTCTTTGAGTTTGTTAAAGTGTATGGCAAGAGCCAAATTCACAAACTCATAGACAGGAGCTTTTCCTTCAACTGAATTTTCGCATATATAATTTGCAGGTGGTCAAAAGCCATTTAATATAAATATGTGTGCCCTACTTAAAAATAAAGCTTTACAATTAATAATTGACAGTTTTTTGCCTTTGAGTTTGTGCTATGCTAGGCGCTGGACCGGATTCATAAAATGGATGACAGGAACTTTTCCTTCATATCATTTTTCTCTGCCATATAACTTGAGAAACATATTTATTGAGTATGGGGATGGTTAATAAGGTACCAATTGAGGCATTCCATGAAATACTTGCATTGGTAGGAAAAGCTTCTGATTTTGAGTTTGTGTATTTGGGAAAAATAATCTCGAAATGTTATTCAAGACAAGACATGAACTAGCGTGGACAGCATTTTTGCCACCAGAATAGTGTGGACAATGCAAATGTTTGGCAGTTTCAGTAAATTTTGGCGTGTGGAACATTAATAAAGAGGATTTGAACATAACATATAATTTTGGGAAAAAGAATCCTATCTCTCTAAGTTTTTTTTTCTGTTGGTTCTGTTCAAATCATTTCCATTTTGATCCCCAAATGTGGGAAAAATATTTCTTTTTTTAGATCCAGCTAAATACTCAAAAACACCATAAAAGCCTTTGAAATGTTAAGAAAAGGGGCCTAATTGAGGCCTAATTTAGACATTTATAGGGCATTTTTTACCCTTTTGGAGTAATTTGAACATGCAAAGTGCCTAATCCGGCACAAAACACCTGGAAACCCTGTGTCCGTGTTATTCAGTAGCCCATTAAATATATATAAAATACTTGTTGCAATTGCAGCAATATAATAATTATGTAACGTTTTTACTAAACACCAAAATATCTAACTAGAGCCCACTATGCCCTTCCCTCTGACCACTACTGAGCCTGAGAGTGAGTGAGAAGAAACTGAACCGAGGCAATGAAAGGCATGCGCTTGCGCATTTGTCACTGCCCCAATGGAGCAGATTGCATGAAACTTCAAGTCATTTGTCGTCATGCTAGTCTTGTTTTTATTACTACCGTCTATGGGCATATGCATAGTACAACTTACAGAACACATATTTAATGTGAATCTCCTTAGAAACTTAAACAAGGCTTTGTATATAAGGTTGGCTCACAGGGAGCAAATATATTTTTTTTTATTTTGCCGCTCTTAAGTTTCTGCAAGTCACACATCCAAGTACTATCCAGGCCCAATGCTGCTTGACGTTGGTGGTTGTATGAGCTATTTTTGATGCTTCTATAGCTCTTTTTTTTAATTCCCGGATTGCCCCTGGCCTAATCTGGAGCACAAAATCAAAGTCAGGAAAAGTTCGAAATTTGCAATATTATCAATATTAGACCTTTTTAGGGTCATATACCAATGAAATAATACAAAAATGGCATTAAATATGGTTTAAGACCTCAACAACTGCATTTGCCACAAAAAAAGTGAACAAAAATCAAAATATAGCTATTTCCCTTCTTTGAGTTTGTGAAAGTGATAGGCGCGAGCCAAATTCACAAACTCAAAGACAGGAACTTTTCCTTCAATTGATTTTTCTTGTACATAAATGTGTTTCAGATGGTCAAATGTCATTTATTATGTATGTTTGTACCCTCTACAATAATTCTAGCACAAAAAATTAAGCTTTGTAATTAAAAAGTGACATTGTTTTTTGCCTTTGAGTTTGTGTAATGCTAGGCGCTGGAGTGAATTCACAAAATCAAAGACAGGAACTTTTCCTTCATCTCATTTTTCTCTGCCATTTAACATGAAAAACACATTTTTTGGGTATGGGACAGTTAATTAGGCTCTAATTGAGGGATTCCATGTAAAAATTGGTTTGGTAGGAAAAGTTCCTGACTTTGAGTTTGTGCTCCAGCGCGGTGTTGTTGTAGAGGACCGTGGCATTGTATGTAGAGGACCGCGGCATTGTTGTAGAGGACTGCCGCGTGGTTGTAGAGGACCACTTGTCTACAGGGACAATTATGTCCCTCACAATGTTAGAATGCACATTGAGTGTGACCGGCCTCCACTTTGTAGATGTATTTAAGCGGTTGATGACTTGGATTAACTATCACACAACCTCTCTCAATATTTCACAGCAATCCATACACCACACGGCTTTCCTGAAGCTCAATGCGACAAGAATGGCACACATTATGCAAACCTTGTCTATGAGGGTGATGTCCCTCCTAATGTTAGAATGCATGTTCAGTGTGACCGACCTCCACTTTGGAAATGTGTATGCAATATGCATGAGAGAGTTTGTATTGAAGACACAAAGGATTACTATATGTTTGATGCAAGCATATGCAACAAACAGTACTGTTTATATTACCCAAATAAGTGCAAGGTAAGCATGAGCAGAGTACATTCTTGCCAATTATTATTATAATGATATATGTTGGAGATAAAATTCTTTTATTGTCAATAATTATATGTTTTCTCAGTTCCATCCTTAAAAATATATATAGATGAAAAGTTAACCTTCATGAAAGATGCCTAATTTTTATTACTGACTTTGCTTTTTAGAATAAGCTTCGTATAGAAAACTACAATTCAGTTATAAAGCAGTATCAAAAAATGGAATTATCTCGTACAAGGGTAGCTCAAGATATTGGACAAATAATTCATTATTTGCTACCAAGGACTTCTTTAATGGGAAAGTAAGCCATTCAATTGTATTTTTGTCTGTGGCAATTTTCCTATTTTTTTTCTATTTGCAGCAGTTCCAGCACAATAATGGTAAAATATACTTCTGAATTGAGAGAAAGACTCCATTCTTCATTGATAAGCTTCAGTTCTCAAATATTTAGAGTAAGTAAAGTACGAAATAGCTCCGAGTCTATGAATATTTAGGCGGATAAAATACTTTTTTTACTTAGCACTGGATTGCGCTTGGCCTAATTGTTGCTACTGTTAGTTTGCAGCTTTTTGTTTATTCTAGGTTACTACCCTTTTGGGTTCATCCACCAGCTCCGCCTTATGGCCTCTGCAATCTGCATTCCACTTTCAAAATTTAGTATTACTTTTTTACGTAATGCATTGCCTCTGACCTAATCCCCGCTACAGTTATTTCACGGCTTTTGGTTTATTCCAGAGTAATACCCTTTTGAGTTCATCCACCAGCTCCGCCTTATGGCTTATCCTCTATTATGGACAGTGTCCCCCTTTCACCCCCAAGAAGTGGGGGAACTCCTACCCAGAGGCATTTATATTAACAATTATATAGTACTTTAATTAGTTCTGTGGATATTATTTAGTTGTTATGTTTGTATTTTTGCGCCAAGTGCATTTTTGTATTTTTGCGCCAAGCGCAGTTTGTAACTTGTCCGCCACGTGGCGCTGCGGTATTTTCCCCATCATTCCAATTTTTCAGCGGGACATTTGGAACCATCTATGTAGTGGCGATTTTTTGGTACTGCACTTTATTCTTGGCAATGACGTCGTGTAGTGTGTGTTGGTGGGTGTATACGTCGTGTAATGGGTGTGTGTGTGTGTGTGTGGCTTATTTAAAAGCATGTTTGGCCTGACCTCTGGTCTAGCATTAGCGGCGCGGGGGAATCAAACCTACAACCATCACTGTTGCAGGCCAGCGCCTTGCCAATGAGCCACCACAGACCCCTGATAAAATACTTATAACAGGAACTGACGTTAACAAAGAGAGCAACTAACATTCTTAGTGATTTTCCTGCAAATTTTCTATTTGGTGGTGCTAGAGGTGCTTGGATTGATCGAGATGACGTGGACTTGATTGCAGTTAAGGTAATGTTTCTTTATAGACTGAAGTACTAATTGATACATGTATTTCAGATTAAACAAAATTTCCCCCTAAACAGCAACATGAATGCTGATATTTTATACTCATTTGTAAGTTACTAAGTCTTTGTATGTGAAATCTTTTTTATCTATTCAGAAAATTATGAAGAAGAATCTTGCCCTGTGCTTTATCATGGTGAAATACTCTCAAGTCCTTGGAAATATCAATGTCAACGCTAAGGAAATGTAAACTAACACCCACTTCAGTCTATTGTCTCACTATTCTTAGTATACATCTTTCTTCAGCAAATTGTTCAGAACCGCTCTAAAACGTCTTGGATATGACTTAATAGGCAACAATGACCAGGCAATAGATGATGTGCTAGATCTTAAATATAATATTTTTGAAAAGTATGATGTGGAGTCGTTGTTAATGGGAGGTACTAGTATTTTTAATTATACATACTTTCACTACCCGCACCCAGTAGATCAAAGCACATTTATTATACTTTATAGATTTTAAGCGTGAATTCTTTGGTGATCATTCAACTGTCCAGAACTTATTATCGGACAATATTGCCACTGATCCAAATTGGAGAACAAACATTGGTGTAAGTTCCTCTTTACGTAAAGCTAAACTAGCTAAACATGATTATGGGTATATTATTTAATATACCACCAAATTGAACAGACATTTTGATATTAAAAAAAATTGGTTCATTAATTTTTTTATATTTTTTTATATTTTTTGGTCCAATCAATATACTATGATAGTTGGGAAGTACTCTTCATGATTAAAAAGTCTCAATTTTTTTTCATAGTGCCAACATTACATTACCCTAATATATTGGCATAAGATGTCAGTTGCATAATTTCATTTTTACCTCATTACTTTCATACACACAGGAATCCATTATTGGTTTTGATTCCTCTGGGAGCAACAGAAATCCATCAGAATTGTGGATTAAACATAAATCAATAGACTATGAAGATTTTGACCAGCTGACAGACATGCAAATTGTTAATCGTTTGGGTGAATCTACATTGCCACCATATTACATGAGAAGTTTCAAAAAATTGGAATTAATTGGATATTGCAAGTAATAACCACACACAACCAGTCTTAAGTGTTTGCTAAGGAATTACTTAAGTCTCTAATTTTATGTGCAAGCACTAAGTCTTTTGCCACACTATTTTTAATCTGTTGCCTCTTTAAGGCAAACTGCAGACCGACAAGGAATGCTCAAAGACATTGTTGCAAGACGCAGTTCTGTTTAAGGCTCATTTATAGAGAAAAAGTATACAGTCTAACCAAATACATTTTTTTAAATCTACAAAGTATTGCATTGAAATTAAAGTATGTAAAATTATTATTCCGTTTGCATTGCCTTAGCTTTATGGGTCAGGAATGCCGTGAGTCAATGAATCACATCCCCACTGATATTGGGATATGCAGTGCTTTCAATACAATTCATTTGGACCAATTGCTGACTCCAGGAGAGTTTTTAGACGCATTTAAAGAGGTATTCGCCATGCCTATCAGTGTACAAATGATCCAAGGAAGAGGAAGCAGGTAGACCAAACAAAGAATTAAATAATCTGATAGATATTGAGACAAAAGGCCTGAAAAGGGTAGCTAGTAGCATGCCAAATGAAAGGCAAGGTTAGCTGCAGCCAATGTTCTAGTAGACTCCTACTGAAGCAGCCAGGGAAAACTGCAGAGCAGCAGCAGTTGGGTACATATATTCATGCTTTAGGAGTCTCCTACATCAGGGGGAAGTAAATATATTTTTCTTGAAAACTGCTGGAAAACTATCAGAAAATTACCTGAAAACTTCTTATTTCCTTCCTCCTTTTTTTGCCCACACTGTCCAGCTTGCTAGAGAAGGAGTAAAACTGCAGGAAAACTACAGGAAAACTACAGGAAAAATACCAGGAAACGTCTTGAGAGAGAAAGTGTACGTTTCCTGCAGTTTTCCTTGCCATTGACAAACACAGAATTAGATAATCTGATAGATATTGAGACAAAAGGCCTGAAAAGGGTAGCTAGTAACATGCCAAATGAAAGGCAAGGTTTGCTGCCGCCAATGTTCTAGTAGACTCCTACTGAAGCAGCCAGGGAAAACTGCAGAGCAGCAGCAATTGGGTACATAAGTGTTCTGGTACTTTTCCTGCAGTTTTCCTTGCAATTGACAAACTAAGAATTAGATAATCTGATAGATATTGAGTCAAAAGGCCTGAAAAGGGTAGGGTTAGCTGCTGCCAATGTTCTAGTAGACTCCCACTGAAGCAGCCAGGGAAAACTTTTCCTGCAGTTTTCCTTGCAATTGACCTGGTTTAGGAGAGCCCATATGAAGGTTTCCCTACATTGCTACAGTAGGCAGTCAAACAATGATTCTCTGCGCTTTCATGAATTTTGATAAAACTTGAAAAACATCTAGTTCGACATCATATCTAAATATTTTGTTTAGTAAACCAGTCAAAATAACCACTATTTGAATGTTTAATTTGACGGAGAACAAATAATCATTGTTTGTCCGCTTATTCTCCCCCTCTGTCAGCGGGCAAATAAGCGGCCAAAGAGTAACTTTTCGCACCGCGTCGCCTGTTACTCAGCTCTATTACCTGCTCAAAGCAGTGAACAGAGTTAGCAGAGCGGGACACAGAAGTAAATCAAAAGGAATACCATAAGTATATCAAAATCAAGTACTAGTACAAACTGTACAATACTATTTACCTGCCCTAACTTACTATAATGGTGAAATACCATATTGTATTACTTTAATATATGTTTTAAAGTAATATAATATTACACCAAAGGTATAGGTACTTACTAACGTATATATTAAAATAATGAACATATTCTTGGCCGGATGTCTCCTCTCCCTCTGCTGCACGGGAGAATCCCGCCTCGCCGTCCGGAGAAGAAAGGACAGGGACGACAAAGGATACTATTGGTCAATTATAAAATCCATGTATATGTGCCTATGAACCTTGCTTAAATGACATAATTACATAATTAAACATTAATTACCTTTCTTGGTGCGTAGTCATGTCATATATTAAGGAGTATTAATTAACTTTTTTTATTCAAAGTAGCCCCTACCTTGGCTAAATTGGCAGCTTTGTTCTGGTATCCCTGTTAAATTTAAAACGTTAATAACTTTAGTTAAAACAAAAATATTGGAAATATGAAATATGTTCTAGATAGAGAATTTAATTCTGCATCTTTTGAGGTATAGATCACTATGATCAGAGTACGCAAACAGATCGTCATTCTTTGACCGCACATTCTCCCATACCGGAGCCATAGAATAGGCGGACAAAAAAGTAAACAGTAATTATGGTCCTCCTAATCACATAATTACAAAACTGACTTCATATTATTATTGAAAAAAGAAGGGAAATTGATATAGAACCATTAAATTTTATATTAATATCTGTCATATGCCTGAAATCGTTTTTTGCCTCTGCTGTAAAATTAGTAATCGGCGAAATTTGACGAGGAATCATTCTTTGACTGCCTACTGTAGAACAGTAACTACTATACTATATAAAGTGGAGGTGATTTTCAAAGAGGGCTAAACAATAAAGGAACGAGAATCTCTACGTAACTCAAGATACTCAATAGGAACAATAACTTAAGATTATATTATATCATATTATAAAAAAATCTGCTCAGCATTTTAAATCAATTTTATTCCTGATATTGTCTCAACCGTTACGTGAATGAAGTTTTTAACATAAATCTGCGCAGTTCTTTAAATTCATGCAGTTATGCTTACTTCCTGATTTATAGTTAACATGTGCTTTAAGGCCTAAGCTTAATGGCAATTCTTGTTCTCTGAAAAATGATGCTATAATTAAGTAACAAGTGCTTGGCTTCAACCATTACGATTCAGCCTTAAAGATTTACTGTTGGACTTGTCAACAATGTCAAAAGATAAATAGATAGGAAAGTTAACAGGGTATATTTAACGATAGGTTTATTTTATCCCATGAAAACCAAAACATACAATTATACCCTTTTTATATAACCTTGATTATACCAGAGAAAAAAATGGGGTTTCCCTACAGAATACCCCTGTGTAGGAGCGCTCTCACTGTTAATTTAATCACTCTCAAAGCTTCAACGCAATTTCCTATCTATGAGTTTCTATATTATTGCACCTCGCTGCTGTAAATAATTGTTGCAGCTACGGCTTTTATTCCCTAAAAGTGTTAACATTTTAAACTGTCACATTAAAGTCACTGTTTAAAGGACTTCATGCAATAATCTTAATCCTTGAAAAGTCAGT
>LR141103.1:0-13642 GCA_900659605.1 Tisbe holothuriae | reverse complement strand
AAATGAGTAACTAGTTACTGAAAAGTTACTCAAATCAAAATGTAACTAGTTACAGTTACAAGTTACTTTTGGTATTGCTTAAAATGCTTAAAATGCCTTAAAATGGTTATTGCAGCCAAAATAGCAAATCCACTAAAATAACACTAATTTCTCAACTTTGGTTTAGACTAGAAACTTTAGACTAAAAAAGACAATTTTACTTAAGAGTAAATGTAACTTCTAAAGAATTTCAAAAAGTTACAAGTAACTGTAACTTATATTAGAAAAAGTTACAGTTACAATTTTAGTGGCCTGTAACTAGTTACTCAAAAGTTACTTGAATACCCTGAACATATATGTAGCTAAATACCACATCAACTTCTGTTACTATGCTTCCCAAGCTTAAATGTTTCTCCCTTTATTTAACAACGCTAAAATGGAAGCCAAGCCAAGCCAAAAATACCTCCAGAGAGTGATGCTTCTAAGCATGGCCATGCATGGGCGGTTTTTAAAATACAAACCGAGGTCTGTTTCGTTTTTCGGTTTGTGAAAATGTCGGTTTCGGTTTTCGGTTTCCGGTTTTCGGTTTTTAACTTATATAATTATTATATCTTTACAAATGAATGTTTGTATTTGCCTTATGTGAACTCGAGACAAGAGGATAAGTAGAGACATGACAACAGTTATATGCCTCTCAGCCTCCGTGGATCCACTTTTTTCCTGCCTACCGTGCCTGCCCTTTGCGCTGGCTGGATCCACTTTCGTCTTTCTGCGCTCAGGGGTGCGAAATTCATTTAAAGATGCAAAAAGGATCATTATCGCATTTAAATTAAAGGAAAATATAAAGTAATTGATGCTGAAACGTTTACCCTACATACAGCAGGAGGCCATTGCAAGTTTTGAACACATTAAAATTAGCATATTTCTTTCTTTTAAGTAACTACATTTTCCAACGGCACTTTGCAAAAGTTCCTCCTGACATGAGCTGTACTGAGTCAAAAATAGAGATGGAATCAAATGCAGGAAAATCTGTAATCGCTATAAAACGGAATTATTTTATGACCATATCTCTAAACGATTAAATTTGGCGCGAAAAATGAGTCACCTCTTTCCCAACCTCTTTAGGAGTAACAAACGTTTCTCTTCCTTTTTTCCTGCCGTCTAACTCTTTCGCTTAAAAAAATTCTCCCTTTTCCCCCTCGGATAGACCAGGTTTTGATAGGCCATGGCTTTACCGAAGCAAACTAGCTACTGGGATTTCGAGGGACCAACAATATTTTGACGAGTATATAACGTAAAACATTTTCAAGGTTGATTATTGTGAATTTTTAAGAGTACTAAGGCATAATTAGTACTTTGTCCCCCAATCTTACGAAAATACGAGCATTTTTGTATTTGTAGGACCAAGCTCCACGCTGTTCAGAAAACAATATCAGATGCGCATGGCAGCCAGTGTGGTTTCTGCACTCCCGGCATGGTCATGTCCATGTATACGTTGTTGAGGAACAAGCCGAAGCCAGATATGGAGGATATCGAGACATACTTCCAGGTAAAATTTAGGCTTAATTACTTATGGTTATTTATAAGTGCCGTTAACGGGGGCCGTGGTAGCCGTGGTTGCAAGTCGCTTGATCCTGCGCCCAGAAGGTCGCAGGTTTGTATCCCCCCAGCGGCATGATGATGAAAAATTGTGATCACGGCGGTCTAGTGAATGAACCGAAAAGGTAGTGCCCAAAAATATACAATAAGGGATCACTAGAAAATATTAGCTATGACTTCTTCGATCTAGAAACACGAAATGTTATGCCAAGCACTGTGCTATTTCGGATTCTAACCCATACTTACAGAATGTGCATGTGATAAGTCACATTTTTTCTTTGTATATTAGGGTAACTTGTGTCGCTGCACCGGCTACTGGCCCATATTGGAGGGCTTTAAAGGGTTCACGGAGCCTAATGCTGCTTCAAAGGGGGGCAGTGGGTGTTGCAAGGGCGCAACCAATGGGACATGCTGCATGGAAGGGAATGAAGAACCTTGTCCTTATCCAAATGCAGGTATTATATACAGCTTAAATGTTTAATACATTTAATTCGCACATTTAGATATTTTTACTATTTAATACTTTCCCGATATTTATGACTTGGCATGTACTAAAATATATTTGTTATATTGTATCTTTTTCTTATGATTTTTATGGGTAAATTACCATTCAAGAACCTGCATCCATCTCATCCTTTGATCCAACACAAGAGCCCATATTCCCACCAGAGCTAAAGCTTTTCCACGGCCAATACCGCGGGAAAAGTGCCTATTTCGCATCCAACGTCATGGAATGGCACAGGCCAGGCAATCTTAAGGATTTGCTCAGGCTCAAACAAAAGTACCCGGAGGCCAAACTGGTTGTGGGGAATACTGAGCTCGGGGTTGAGATGAAGTTTAAGGGTTGCCAGTATCCAATCATGATTCAGTGTGACTTGGTAAGTTTGATACATGTTTATGTTATTTTACTTGTCTACATAAAAAGGAGAGCAACCTTAAAGACATCTAATATCGTAATACTTATGTGTTTATAAGATCTTAAGACAGTATCAGACTCGACTATAGTACCAATATTACAAGGTTATAAGGGGGGACGTGGTAGCCGTGATCGCAAGTCGCTTGTCCCTGCGGCCAAGGAGGTTGCGGGTTTGAATCCCCCCTGAGGTACTCAAAAAATTAAATTGCTTTCATGGCATGTCTGGTGAATGAACATGGGTAACACTAGGGATGATCCAGCAAACTTTTTAAAGGTTCAAATCAACCATATGCTGCACTGCATATCTGAATTTGAAATAATTAAAATACTCTATTAGGTCCCTGAAATGAGCCAGATTAGCATTGAAGCTGATGGTATCAAGGTTGGAGCGTCAGTGACGCTGACCGTCCTTGAGGAAAATCTGGGCAATCTAATCTCCAACAAATCGGAGTCCGAAACTAGGATCTACAATCTAATCTCCAACAAATCGGAGTCCGAAACTAGGATCTTCAAGGCGATTGTTGAAATGCTGCAATACTTTGCAGGGAAACAGGTAGATTATTATCTGAAATTATGCCATTTTTTTTATTACAATATGCAATACCATATTATAGATCAGAAACATGGCCTCCATTGGAGGCAACATCATGACTGGCAGCCCAATCTCAGATTTGAACCCAATCTTCATGGCGGCAAATTGTGAGATGGAAATTATGAAAGAGGGCGATACCGGGCCAGCGATTGTGCATATGGACAGCAACTTCTACACCGGCTACAGACAGAACATTCTCAGCCCAGAGCAAGTCCTCATCTCCATCAAGATCCCATTTACAGGGCCAACCCAGCATTTTGCAGCATTTAAGCAGTCCAGAAGGAGAGAGGATGATATCGCCATTGTTAATGGCGCATTCATGCTGGTGATGGCCAGAGATGGACAGACCATTGAGAGTCTAAAGATGGCGTATGGAGGTATGGGGCCTACGACATCAATGCCAGCAAAGGCAATGGGCTTTCTTAAAGGTAAATTATGTTGCATTGACCCTACAAACTTTAAGGTATTCTTGCATGATTAGTCCCCTGTTATGTAGAGACTAGAGAGTAAACAGCTTCACAACACATTTCACTATGAGAAATTGGCTGCCAGTTTGACAGTTAAAATCCAAATTACCTCAGTAAGCTCTGTTTTAATGTCCAAATGACCAATTATTTAAAAGAGGGTAACCCTTCCTTAGAGCTCAACCACAGAGCAGAACCCAAACAATTACTGAAAAACTACCAACCCTACAGGAAAGCCCCTGAACCATTCCTCCTTGTATGCTGCCCTTGACCTTCTCATTGAAGACTTCCCACTGGCCTCTGATGCTCCTGGTGGCATGGTCAGGTACCGGCAAAGCCTGGCATTATCATTCCTATTCAAGGCATTCTCCAAGTTCCAAGATGCTGTTAACTGCTCGGAGCAAGTGGAACCCAAAATATGTAGACCGAAATTCAAGAGCCATCAGTTTTATGAGGTAAGATTAACCAGGAAATCTGAAGTGTCTATATACTTCTATGGATTTACAGAGGCCTTCATAGTTCTTAAAAACACCCAATTTTTTAAGGAAAAATTGGTAATTTATCAATGTCTTATACCGTTCCCCTCCCAGATCCGTCCAACAGACCCATCCATAAGCGACACCTTTCAACCCATTGGAAAGCCCATCAAACACAAATCAGCTGACCAACAGTCCACCGGAGAAGCGCTCTATCTGGACGACCTTCCCTCCTTTGAAAATGAGCTGTCCATGGCGTTTGTCATCAGTGATCGAGCTCATGCCAAGATTGTAAATCTAGACTGGAGTAAGGTTGAGAGTCATCCGGAGTTTAGGGGGATGGTGTCAGCTGCAGATATAACAGAGGCAAGGTCTTTAATAAGCATTTAATATTTGGAAGAAGAAATTTAATACATGTTTTGTGTTACAATAAGTAACATTGATTTGTATGTTTTTTACTTTCAAATGAAATTCATGTTTGTTTGTTTAATCTTAATGCCTGAATTCACAGGATAAAAACCTCTACAGCTTGCCTGCCTTTGAGGATGAACTCCTATTTGCTGTAGATGAGGTGTATAATTGTGTAGGTCAGGTGGTTGCTTCAGTGCTGGCAAAGGATCAGGTAGGATAACTAAATAATTGGGGCAAAATTCCGTGGTGGAATGGTTAGCATGCACAACTCCCATGCAAGGGGGCTGGGGTTTGAATCCCGGCCCCGGTGCTTGGGATTTTTCAAATGCACCAAAAAGGTGCCACACAGATAGCCCTTTTGCGGCGTACTATTGCAATGAACCTGAAAAGAGAGAGTCCCAAAAATAAATAAAAAAGGATGCATAGCAAATATTAAAAAAAAACTAAATGATTTAAGCCAGACCATATTACTTTATATCAAAGCATGCCATGTATTAACAAACAATTATCAGTAATAAAGGAAACATATTATCAAATTATTCAAGAATAACACACTTTTGATAAGACTTATTGTCTTTCAGGATTCCGCCAATAAACTTGCAAAAATGGTCCAAATTGAGTATGAAGATATGCCCAAAATCCTGACCATGGAAGCGGCGATTGCGGCGGAATCATTTCATGAGTGGTTAAACTTTGAGGTACCTAATATTGTTGAAAAGTATCTCTTTTTGGATAGTTATATGAAATATATTTCAGACTGGCGAATTGGAGAACTCCATGACATTGGTAAGTGCTTGTAAGGAAAGTTAAGGGATGCTTAATAAACAATAAAAGAATTAATTAATATAAGAAGTTTTTTGTAAGTAATGTAAAAGCAAATGTACTCAAATATACTTTTACAACAACTTTTGGTACCTTTGTGATCAGGTTCAAGGCAATTCTGAAGCAGCCATGACCACTTGTGAACACGTCATAGAAGGTCAGACTGATGAAGACTGGTGCTCAGGAGCACTTCTATCTGGAGACACAAGCAACCATTGCAGTGCCTCAGGAGGATGGGGAAATGGACATTCATTGTGGAACACAGGTGCGACATTTAAAGCAATGCATGACCAGTGTTGTATAGAAAAGATACAATTACTTAAAATACAATTACTTAGATATTTGGAGGAATTACTTGTAATCTGCATTTCTTCCAATTGCTTGCCCATAACACCGATTTCATCATCTACCAGAAATGTTAGCTTTCAAATGGAATTTAGGCTCAGTACAGAACACTGAACTGAGCTGCTGCAACTTTCACCCAATGCCCAATTAAATACGAGGATGTGACTGCTTTAAAAAAAAAACTAATTGGTGTTGACGATGTCTAGCGCCTTGGCCAAGACTCGTATACGCATAGGTTTGCTCGTCCTTTCAGAACCCAACCGAGACGCAATTAAGGATCGCCCAAGTACTCGGTGTCCCCATGAACAAGGTGGTTTGCCACCTCCGACGCATTGGCGGCGGCTTTGGTGGCAAGGAGACTCGGAATGGTCTGCGCCCTGGCTGCGAGGAAGATGAATGTCCCTGTTAGAACAGTGTTAGATCGGGATCAGGATATGGTCATGACAGGTACTCCATAGGGATACTTCATAATTATTCTAATAGTAGTCCATATACTGTACATTAATTACTGCAGCTGCTACAAACACTACTAAGCTAAGCAGCGATACGTAGGCTGTGATAAATAATAAATTAGTTTTGACTAAATTATACAATGACCCCTGTCGTCATTGAATTAATGTACACATTGCACCCTGGCCCTGCAGTTTTGAAAAACTATGTGGCCGGTTATGTAATAACAGTAATTAAAATGATAATCATTTCATCTTTTATAAGTCACCGCCACCCTTTCCTAGGAAAGTACAAGGTCGGCTTCTCCTCCACGGGGCAAATCCAGGCATTAACCCTGCAACTCTACTGCAATGCAGGCAAGGATAACTATTACATTGGAAAAGTAATTCAGAAATTATTCAGAAGAAAATGTGATTTCTGCACTTTTACTCAATTGTTGTAGTAATTCTTCCATTTTCTGAAAAAAACTGTAACTGTAATTCTAAATAATAATGTAACCCAGGAGATGGGCAGTAGCTCAATTGGTAGAGCGCCGGGCTTGGGCACACAACACTGATTCATTTGGTTGTGGGTTCGATTCCCCAACGGTGCTACTGAAAGATAAAATTTGCTTGACATATAGTTGTTCCAAAATTTGAAATGAACTGAAATGCACATGGCCTAAAAGAAACTTGCCCCCAGAAAATAATGTAAAGCCTGGTGGGGCCATCTGTAAACGTCACAAAAAAGTGGTTGAACATTCCATAGAGCACTGAAGGGGTTTCAGGGGTCTATGAACATTCCTACGAAATGTACGTAGTTACTGTAGCCTCAATGAGGTAGCCGCAAAAAAATATAACTTTCCTATCTTGATAACACTCAGGCTGGTCCCTCGACCTCTCCCGATCCGTCATGGAGAAAGCAATCCTCTGTTCAGATGCCGCATACCACATTCCCAATGTCCGTATTCAAGGCTGGCTTTGCAAGACAAATATTGCGTCTAATACCGCGTTTAGAGGCTTTGGCGGTCCCCAGGCAATGATGATTGCAGAGACGTGGATGGATCATGTGGCAACGATATTAGAGGTATTACTTTAAACAGTGATTCAGTCTTATATTTAAAAAAGTTTTTTTGGATTATCCCTGGTGTTACCCTTTTGGTTCAAATCCGTTCAATCACCAGACACGCCATGTAAGCTCGATCAAGTGTTGCAGGGGGGATTTGAACCCGTGACCTCATGGGCCGCAGGGACGAGCGACTTGCGATCACAGCTACCACGTCCCCCTTCCGTCTTATATACATGTACATGTATGTTGGGCACTACATTTTTGGTCCCTTCACACCATATTTGCAATTTTCGCCATCATGCCGCAAGGGGCCGAGCTCAGCCCTCTGGTTTATAATACCGTATATTTATTGAGTTATTAATATATTTGTCTTTAGATGGATCCGCATGAGGTTAGAAACATGAACTTGTACCCAGAGGATGGAGCAATGACGCATCATAATCAAGACCTCGGTCATTGCAACTTGAGACGATGCTGGCAGGTAAATTAAGTGTCACATATCTAAAACATATATTTCTTTTAAAATTTCATTCAAGAATGGTAATCTTGGAAAATGCATACATAAATATATTTTACATAAAATGACATATTATCCAGTAAGCTTTGCAAGACAATGACTATAATACTCTGCAATGCTTTTTTCTGCAGGAATGTCTAACCCAAAGCAACTATGAAGAACAAAAGGAGGCTGTGGAAGTATTCAACGCTGAAAACCGTTGGAAGAAGAGAGGAATCTGCATGATCCCTGTCAAGTTTGGAATCGGATATGAAAAGTCTTTTCTCAACCAGTCTGGAGCACTTGTTCAGGTAGATCACTCTTTTAAATCAACCATTGCACAGTGGGTTGAAAATTGCAATAATTCTTGTTTTTTTTATATTTTTATAAGCATAAGTGCATAATTTATGATATAACCTTGATTTTTATTTTCCTAATGAATATCTACTTCATATTTGGGGAATCATTCAAACATGTTTACAAATTGTAATATTAACACCCGTCCTTGCCTTGCACCTTTCTGCAATGTTTAGGAACAATTATACTAAAGATGATACCTTGATTTACTTCATTAGGTCTACAAGGACGGTTCAGTCCTTCTCAGCCACGGTGGCACTGAAATGGGCCAAGGCATCCACACAAAAATGATCCAAGTCGCAGCACAGACCCTTCAAATCAACCCTACCAGGATTCACATCAGCGGAACGGGAACCGACAAGGTGCCGAATACAACCCCAACAGGGGCAAGTGTGGGGTCAGATCTGAATGGGATGGCTGTGCTGGATGCTTGTCGGAAGATTAGGGAGCGGATGGCGGTGGTAAGGGAGAAGGATCCTGATAAGGATTGGGAGTTTTGGGTGGAGCAGGCATACATGGCAAGGATAAGTCTCTCTGCTACAGGTAATAATAATACCCGTATTACAAAAAATAGTGAAGAAGGAAGTGTTATACGGCTAATATTAAGTATTTCGACATAATGATAAGGAAACTTTCAAGCCTGGTAGAGAAGGAGCTAGTGAATGAATCTCCTGGTAGTGCCATAAATGATTTTTATATTGCATTACTAGAAGAGAATTAAGTTGATATTTTACTCAAATACACCCTTAATAACCACATATCCCTTAAAGGATACTACACTGCACCAGATGTTGACTACAATATGACAACCAATGAAGGTAATGCCTTCCTTTATTTCACCTATGGTGTGGGATGCTCAGTGGTGGAGGTTGACTGTCTGACCGGTGACCACAATGTGCTGAGGACGGACATTGTCATGGATCTGGGAGAGAGTCTTAACCCGGCTATAGACATTGGACAGATTGAGGGAGCTTTCATTCAAGGGTAAATAAATGAGATATGTAATATAATATCTGTACGTATTCTTCTGAACTACTCTAAATGTAGTGTGGAAGTTCAGTTTGAAATTATTAAGTTTCTGCTTGCCTGAGTTTACTGAGTAAATGAATCTAGATACTATATTGAACTTAAACACCGTATGGAGAGATTTATGGATAACTGCAATACGGACTATAACATGCTTGAATGTAATTCAAATGATATTTTAATTCCAGGTACGGTCTTTTCATGTTGGAGCAAATGGTTCACTCCCCAAGTGGGTATTTGCTCACAAGAGGACCTGGCGCATACAAGATCCCAGGGTTTGGAGATATTCCATCAGAGTTCAACGTTTCTCTTCTGCGTGGGGCACCAAACCCGAGGTAAGTAGTTTGTTTATAGATTTATATATATCTTATTTTGAAAAAATTTCAATGCTTTATTTCATAATTGTCATGCCTATTGTAATCGCACCTGTAAAAATAGCACTCAGAATGTTCAGTAATAAAGGCAACTCCTTATCTTTACTATAATAATTCATATTTTGCCATAATTTTCATTTGAGCAAAATTTTACTTTCCTTGATGATTTATTAACAACTTTTAAAGTACTTAACAAATTAAAAATACTTAACAAATACAAAAGAAAACAATAACGTTAACAATGTCTTTCCAGGGCGGTCTTCTCCTCCAAAGCGGTTGGTGAACCCCCGCTCTTCCTGGCCTCCTCAGCCTTCTTCGCCGCAAAGCAGGCCGTCAGGGCTGCCAGAGTCCAAGCCTACAAGAAGAACATGTTCACCCTACACGCCCCGGCCACGGCTGAGAGACTCCGCATGGCGTGCGAGGATGAGTTGACCGGTAAAGTGGCAGAGCTGCCTGAGGAGGGGTCGTACAAGCCGTGGGGTATCCAGGTGTAAAGGAGGTGTATATTTGTAAATATGATTGTAAATAGTTTGAAATAAATATAGTATACATATTAAAAATTAACATGTAAAGTGCCTTATAAAAGTGTCAATAAATTGCAATATTTCACTCAATAGAATGGCTTATTTGTGTTTTATATTATGTAATGCAGCATTTCATTTAATTCATCCAGTTAAATTGTCATCACTCTGCAATAAAAGGGAAAAGGGAAATCCCCCTGTCCAGTATAACAAGCTCAATGTCTTCAAAATCATTGCATATTATTTTGACCTTCAGAACTTGTTTGTTAGTTTTAGCATCAGTCAGTCTATCCAGCTCCAGTTGCTTCAACATGTACACGTTCGGACTTCTCATTTCAATATTTTATGTTTTGTGCTGTGTTGAACACTCATCGAGCCATGAGTACTTCTTGCCACCAGACCTTGCAGAGGATAGGCGCTGTCATGAAGAAGGTAGGAATATAGATATATGCTCGTATGTAAATAAATATGATCATGACAATACTGTTGCAGATCATAATTGTCCCCGTGGGTATCTCTTCAGCAAATCCCTCTCTGCTTGTTATAGTCTTAAAACTGAGTCCAAGCTGAGTTGGGAAGGTGCAAGGGAAGTCTGCGTTCAAGAGGGAGGAGACCTTGCTTCCGTTAGAAGTAGAGCTGAGAATAACTTTATCAGGGGTCAGTTTTGTAATGGTGAATGCTTGTTTTGGTGTCTTTCAATGGCATAATATTCCAGATATGTTCCTTCCGTCAACAAATTTAGTATGGATGGGACTGTCATCCCTGAACAACAACAACATTAACAGCTTTACTTTTTCTGACAATTCTCTGCTTGCATTTACTGACTGGTACACAAATCAGCCAGATAGGAATAATGATAATCCAGAACGTTGTGTGCTTTGGCAACAGGTGAGACTGATATTGCATTTATTTATTTGCATTGGAAAGGTTGATATACATATATAGACAGTATAAATTGTGTATTAATTCATATTTCAGAACTGGGGACACCATTGGAACAATGCTCCCTGCGGCGGAGAATATAATTTTGTCTGCAAGGTTACAGTTCCCAGACCTGCCTTACAAACCACAGGACATCTCATGTGTCCAATATGCCCAGCCTCTCCTGCATGTCCAATGTGCCCAAATTGCCCAGTTATAAAATGCCCAGAGTGCCCAAATTGTCCACTTATAAAATGCCCGGAGTGCCCGGAGTGTCCAAATTGCCCAGAGTGCACTGTCAAAAAATGTCCAGACTACATCACTTCTAAGAAAACATTTAATAATAAAGGTAATTAAAATTATTACATATTCAAGTTTTAACCTAATATGAATCACAAGGGAAGTGTTTTATTCATACATGTGTATTTTATGGTATTTTAGCCATTTTACTTATTAGAGTTACGTAAACTATACACATTCAGTTATATCAAATTGTTAATGATGTACTAATTACTAACCTATCCTATAGACTGTCCCACTCACTACCGATACAGCGAAGCATTTCACAGCTGCTACAGATTTTTTTACGGCACTATGAAGACTTGGCATGCAGCGCAAGCAACATGTTATTTGGATAATGCAGACCTGGTTAGTATTGGAAGTCAAATAGAGGAAGAATATGTCAAAGGTAAGAGAGACAAAGTCTATTTTTATGGATGGTTGATTGGGTTCATGACAATGTCTTTGTTACATAATTTAGTGTTCACCGCTAAACGGCCATAAAGTATCGAGCAGAAAAAAAATGAAAAAACTGGAATTCTGAGTACCAAGGATCTATTTCAAAAGCAGAATCAAATCTTGGCTTCCATTTTGTGCACCACTACTGCTAATGCAGAAAGGGAACTCATTTATATAAGAAATCATAAGAGGGGGGATGTGGTAGCTGTGAACGCAAGTTGCTTGTCCCTGCGGCCCAGGAGGTAGCGGGGTTGAATCCCCCCTGCGACACGTGAGCTTTCATAGTGTGTCTGGTGAATGAACCGAATGGTAGTGCCCTAAGTAACGCCAGCAAACTTTATAAAAAAGAAGTCATAAAAGACATGTTCTTGCAGCTCTAATTTATACACATATTAAAACTGGTTGGGGAGTTTGGCTCGGCCTCAATGACCTTGAACAAGAGGGCAATTTTGTCTTTAGTGATGGAACACCCGTCACGTACACAAATTGGCATGGAGGTCAACCATCCAATGGAAATGGAAATGAGAATTGTGCTCATATGTGGAGAGTAAGTACTAAATAATATTTAAATCTGCTCATGCATTCAATTTGGGCCTCGGGGGAACAATCATGGTTCCTAGAAGTAGGAGAAATAGGATTGTTCCCTTGTTTCCATACTTCATTATAACAAACACTTCGGCTGTCCAAATGATAAGAGTTCTCTAGCCAAATTGTAACTCTTCAGAAAAGCCAATGAAGATATTTAATGTGTATCTTATGCTCTGTACTCATTCTATAAAATATGTACAGGCTAAGGAGTAAGGACTCTCTTGAATGCTTATTTCAAGCTCTTTATTGAATTATAAAATGAGAATTTACATTTTTTCTAATCATTTGGACAGCAGGCTTGAGATTAGATTCTTTACAAGATGAGTTTATTAGTAAATATAGTTTGTGACTAACATTCAACATTATTTTCAGGAATATAACTTAAACTGGAACGACCTTCCCTGCGGTAAAAAGGCACAATTCGTTTGCAAGAAGAAGCTATGAAGTTGATATTAATTATACAGTTTTTAATATTTCAAGACTAGAAATAAAACAAAATCATATACTTAAATAAAATAATGCAAATTGATTCCAAATTCGTCCTTTCACTTTGAATTACCTTTTAAGTCTTGCAAACTTGATACAACCCACCCGGGAATAAGTAGTAAACGTAATACTTAAAATAGGTCAGCTCAATAACTTCTTTAAAAATCTTCTCTCCATTGGTAAAATGTCAACCTAAATTTTTTCTAACATAGTGGACAATATTGGATCCATTTTGAACCCCCTTTAATAAAGAAAATGCCACATCAGCCGTTATTATTATAATGCTTACAGACAGTTTGACAGGTTTCAAAAATTAGAATGGATAGACTCGTCTAATAATATTCGTGGAAATATCTTACAATGCATAAGAGTTGAGTACGGATTACAAAGACGGGTAAAATTGCATTAATGTCATATCAAGGGTGATTAACCTAAGTTTGTAGTTAATAATCTTGAATTCCCATTATTTATATCTTTTAAAAGTATTAGGGATTAAATGTAATTGGTAATTGCAATAACTAGAGCATTTTACTAATTTCTTAACTCTTGATAGTGTAAAATTGACATTTTGACTGTAATTCTCGTGAAGGTTTAATGCAAATATACTTCCTTGATATTTATGAAGCTGTATTTTTTTAAAAAAAAAATTTGCTATGCATCCTTTTTGATATATTTTAGGGCCCTACCTTTTCAGGTTCATTGCAATAGCCCACGGCACATGGGCAATTTGTGTGGCAGCTTTTTGGAGAGCTATTGAAAACTCCCAAGCGCCGGGCCTTGGATTTGAACCCCGGACCCCTTGCATGGGAGTCTCCCACGCTATCTATTCCGCCACAAGATTCCGCTCGAAGCTGTATTTATTACTGTAACTCTAGAAATGTAATTTCCCAATGCTTGTCAACCCGGCGTACGCCGTTCGCTCAATAGTTGACAAAAAATCAATTTCCTTTTCCACCGCAAAAATCTAAAACATGGATACAACAAAAGAGAGATAGGTTCTCTGTGAGCTGCGCGGCTTTCACTCTTTCCAGGAC
>LR141102.1:0-13649 GCA_900659605.1 Tisbe holothuriae | reverse complement strand
TGCTATTGCAATGAACCTGAAAAGGTAGTACCCTAAAATATATAAAAAGGGATGCATAGCAAATATTTTAAAAAAAACATCTAGCTGGTATTCCGGGTATTCCTGAAACATATCATGAAACTTAATATTAAATTTCCTACCATATTATAAATTATATATCAGACCTATCTATCATAAACACAGTGACTATGTTACCCTGATTAGCACATTAAATACTCGATATACCTTTTCCTTGAACTTAAGAGTGCAAACAACATATTTTGTGCATTTTCCCGATAAAGTTAAATTATTTTGCCCGAACATATACAGTATTTGAAAAACCTTTGTCGAGTTCAAAAATAGAACAAATTTGCAAGTATCATTTCATTCGCCGGGTAGTGATTAATTACATGTGCGTAGTAACTCAGTCTTACATTTTTCCAGTTAAATACTTCAATATATGTATTTATTTATGTATGCTTTGTAATAAGTATTTAAGTCAGAAACAAAATGTGATAAAGAATATTGTAACAACACATCAATAGCAGCATATGCTGCACAGCAAGTCCAAGGAAGGCCATGAATAATTTGTGATATTATTGATCGTCAATATGTCGCCAGGAGAAAATATATGGAACACATCATTTTAATAAATGTTTTATAAATTGAAGATGCGAAAACTTTAGCTATAAAAATAAAATATATGATCAGCTGCCAAATAGCACGTTCTGTGAACATTAAATTTGTACTAATAGCCTGATATTTTTACATAAAATGTAGTTGTAGATCATTTTGGCAAGAATTTCAGATTATTTATTCATATGCACAGTTACTGTAGCATCCTGATAACCAACTTGGGCTGTTACATGGGACAAGGTTCTATATTTCAGGTACCTATTGCAACATATAATATCATGCCCGTACTCTATATAAAATAAACCTTAGAAACATCATTATATCAAAATAAATATATTATTCCTTTATTATTCTCTCTATATCAAGGTGTTTAAAACATTTTTGGAAGGGTTAATTTATATATGTATGTAATTCCGTACTTATAAGTTGTGTGATTAAATGCAGCTCTGTGTGATATAATTGGATGGGTAAGATTTGGAGATGACTTTTTGCTTCCGCTAGAAAATTTAGTTGTCTTTGTCTATGTCGCTTTGTCAAGTATGCCATCCAATAGAGTTAATTCAAATTGTACTAGTTTAACTTTTTTCAAATTTTTGCTAAAGAGGGACCAGAAAAAATATTGGCCAAGCTCAAGTTAACCCATGTTCCTGTTAGGTGTTGATTATAAGCTTGTTCTCGTATAGGATGGCAAATACACAAACATATTCTGGCTTCAAGATTTCATTTGCCTCTTTTGATTAATGTCTTAACGGGCTTCTACACTTTTTACTTACAAGAGCTATTCCTAGATATAAAAAAACTTATACTAGAACTCATTCAGCAATAATGCATGTTTGGATTAAAAAATTTAACCTCCGCACTTAATTTGTTATAATAATTCAATGACCCCTGTATATAGGCGTCATTGAATAATTCCACATAATTAGTAGAATATTACTCCATATAAATTCCTGGCGTGTGTCTTGGAAATAAGGAAGTAGTACAGAAGGATAGAATAAGAGCGCAGCGTAGAAGAGGATATGCTTCTAGCTGAGTTCCTGTCGCCGTCATTTCAGATGATGGGTTCATCATTTGAACGAAAGGGGGAGCAGCTGCTATGAAGTTCATCAGCGCCCCCTATAGTAGACATTTTGAACCCATCATCTGAAAATAACGGCGAACTGAGTCATTTCGCCGACTCAGCTAGAAGCATATCCTTTTCTATATGGGTAGGCAGCCATTCGCGTTCTATCACAGAAGCATGGCATATCAAAACCTGGTCAATCTGAGGGGGAAAAGGGAGATTTTTTGGCCGTCAAAAAGTTAGACGGCAGGATCTAGGAAAAAGGGAAGTGTTATTTCCCTCAGCTGCATGCTCAGCTGTCCATCTAGGAAACGCAGTCTCAGCCATTTTCTCTACTTTTCTCCCGCCGTCTAACTTCAGATGACGCCTAAGTCAAAGCGCGGGAATTTCAAATCGTATCTCTGCGGAAGGACCAGGTTTTGATACAGAAGTAAAACCTCTATCCTTGAATCACTCGAAGTCTTGGACCATAATGATTTGCACCACTCTACTGACGGCTTAAACATTGCATTTATTTTCCACTATTTTATGTTTCAGTGCATTTGGACTATGTTCTGAGGGTACTAGTCCTGGACTTCTAGAAAACTTAGTCTTCTTTATATGAATAAGCCTACTTTATATTTTAGCAGCTGCTGTCAGTAGCAAATTACTCCCTTTTTATGTCAAGCTAGAAGCTAGACATAAGTCTGTCATTTTGACCCAATGCCTAATTTATCTTTGTCCAGTGACCCAATATTTGCCGTTTCCTCCAATAGAAATAGCCTATCAGAAAATAGCAACACCACACTTCTAGTCTTCTGACCAATCGAATTCAAGCTTGTTGTAGTCTCCACCACTTGGGCAGTCACACACAATGGCTTGTCCCTGCACTGCTTTGGCACAGCCCTTTTCTTGTCTTCAACATGCTTCTGCCTTTGAAGTGGGCTTGTTGCTGCCAATTTGACAGGTTTATTTTTAAGCACAGTCATATCATGTTTTTGTTAGATTATTATGACCGACCTGACTAGCTTAGGACCAGACATTAGCTGTCTTATAAGTCTGTCACTTTCACCCCCATACCTAATTTCTCATCATCCAGTGACCCAGTATTTGAAGTTTCCTTCAATAGCAACCGCCTATCAGAAGATAGCAACACCACACTTCCAGTCCTCTGACCAATCAAATTCAAGCTGGTTGTACTCTCCGCCACCGGAGCAGTCACACACAATGACTTGGCCCTGACCTGCTTTGGCACAGCCTTTGAGCTGTCTTCAACATGTTTCTGCCTTTGAAGCGGGCTCCTTGCTGCCGATTTGACTGGCTTCGGGTCTGGCACTACCTGAGGTATGCTACCATATGGCATGGGCACCCTCAGCCTATGAGGTGAATCTGTGTCTGTATTATTAGGAGTCTCTTCCGGTTCTTCAGCTGGGGGACTGAGCATTGGAGCTGGGCTGAGGATGACCATTGGAAGGCTGTTGTGCCGGGCCTCATGGTTGGTGTTGTAGTGGTGTAGGAGGGAGGCCGGGTCAGGGAGGTTCAGGCTGCTGGACTTCCGGCGGGTCCAGTGTCGATGGGCTTGCTGGGCCATTGGACCTGAAAGTCAGTAAATATTAAGATTGTGGATATCATGCTAATTACAGTCTACAGGCTCCTTCTTAACCAGACATAAACTTTTCTATAAAAAATTATAAGCTTTGGTAAGTGTATGATAACCCCATTCCACTTACTCAGATACTTCATTTTCTGCCCCTGATACTGCTGGCCTTGCATCTGCTGCCTCCGACACGGCTTGACCGAATCCGACGAGTCCGTGTCCATCTCCCACCGATGTTGCTCCACAACAGTCTCACTCGAGGTCGTTGTCTGATTGGCCCTGCTGTCGCCGCCGGTGGCGCTGCCGCTGCTGCTGCTGCTGTCGTGGGTGTGGGTGCTGGAGGAGGAGGCGTAGCCGCCGATGGTGTGGCCGCGGTTGAAGCGACGGCGGTCTTTGGGAGCGGCTGGAAATGTATGATAAGTAAGTAATTATTAAAGACTATTCTATATGTTATTGATGACTCTAGTTGTTGTAACTATGTAGTCATAGCAGTTATAAGAACTTGGTTACATAACTGCACAATAATACAATTACCAGCAAGTAATTTCACATTCCAAATTAACTTCTTGTCTTAATGAATACGTGATGTAACAGAGAATACTCAGTCTGTACAATCGTACATGTTTCTCGGAATAGATTTTTCTATCGTGTATGATAAATAGATTATACGAGTATTTTCCGCTGTAAAATTGATTTATTTAAAGGTCGGACTAGTCAAAAACACATGTACAATGGGCTCATTGTTTGAACCATGAGAAAATGCATCATTATAAGTGTAATTTGCCCATTTACAAGCACAAGTAGAAGCTTATAAAACAGAGCCAGGCTTGAAAAAGAGCTATTTACAGTGGCAATCTATGTAAAACCAGTGTGCTTTCTATATCAGACCACTGTGCATACCTTTTAATCTCAGCGGAGGCGTCTCTTCCGCGCTGACCTTCAGTGGAATGTTTAAAAGCGCCTTGGCGGGGATTTTAGGAACGTTTCGGTCGAACATCATCGATGCAAAGGAGGGAGCCTGGAAAAGAACAGAGATGTGTTATCCAGGCTTGGCTATTGCTAGGCAATAATACACAATGAATAATAATTTTGAACCATTAAAAATGAAGAGAAGATAAGGTTGATTATTGTACTTTTATTTCCATTGTAATTCAGTTGTATTACCCATGCATAATAATTGTAACGTTCTGGTAATAAACTGTTGCTAGTCTACTCTAAAGGTAGTCTATTCGAACATTTTCTTCACTAAGACTCTTAATTTAATAGTACTCAATACTCAATGACATATATAGACTGAGTAATAGGCATCTTCATTAACTGCAAGAGTGCAAGGCTTATTAAAATTTTATGCAGCAAGCATCAACCGTTACTTTAATCTTTCTACTGCAGCAGCAGCTGCAGCTGCTCTAGAATGAAAGATACTGTTAGATACACATTTTTTATGTTAAAATTTTGACTTGGACGGTTGGACCTGATGGCTGCCGGCATTAAGTAGCAGCTGCTGTACAAATCTTACCTCATCATTAAGTGTTGCCGATTGATTCATTGACCAATCCCTGGCATTCCTGCTCCTCTCCCCTCTCCTTGTACTCAGTGAGCTCATACTTCCATTGTCATCTGAGCTGAGGCCGCTGCTCAGCTCACCGTCACATACGGACTTGGTGGAGAGTAGGAGCTTCTGATGTTGCTGTTGTTGTTGTACCTTAAAGATTAAAGGTTATGTTGTATTATACACTATTGAGTATTGACCACAATGACGGTATTAGTATACAATTACCGCTTCAGTAATACATAATGTCATAATGACATTGTATACTATACATGGTAAAGATTGTATTTACTTTAGTAGAGTTAGTATCATAATGTGATAGCTCAAAAGACATTTTTGAAGTCTGATTACTTACCTTCCTACATTTCTTGCTCTGTGGAGAGCAGCAGCTGCCACAGCTTCCACAGCTGGTAGTTGTTGAAGTTCTGGTTCTGAAGCTGCTGCATTGAGCTTGCTGTTGCTGTGAGAGTTGTTGCTGTGGCGGTTGGAGGCCACCGAGAGAGGCCATGCTTCTGCAAGGAGTAATATAACAATATTTATTGACTAGTGTGCAGCTTTGATTCAACTCCTTATGTGGTTGTCGCTTGAAATGAAACACTGGTCAAAGTGAAGGCTTTATGTAACTATTTAAAGCCTCTTCAGACTGCATAGGAATATGACAATATTGCCAATATATTGCAGCAACCTATTGCATTATTTGTTTCTCAGCCCTGAGTAGCCACTGCATAGGAGACGCTCAGTACTATGCAACCGATATATATTAGCAATATTGCTAAGAATGTCTGCTAATATATTCTATGTGGTGTGGAGAGGCCCTTATGAGGATCTTTATTATGGATATATACTTAGGCTCATTCAAATATTTCATCATCTCACCTTGTGACTGACTCCACATCCGGCGCCTCCTCCGTGGTCGATTCCTGGGGATCGTCCTCCAGGGTGGAAGACGTTGACGCGATGTCTTCGTCCTCGTTCAGGTCAGAGTCTGGAAAAGGATAAAAAGAAAGCGGAATGACGTAACTTGAGTTACTAAGATTTAAGCCTTTTCTATTTTTAATGGGAAATATGGGGAAAAACAAGCATTACTAGTAATTCGTTATTGTAACGTAAATTACTGTAATTTAAGGGTTTTGGGAAAAAATAATTGAAATTCATTACAATGCCTGAGCTCATGTAATTGTAATTTTGTAATTCACAACCCTTGAAATTACAATTTCTAGTACATAGAAATGTAATTTTGAGCTAATTTTCTTCAATTTTAAATGTAATGCAGAATTGTAATGAATTACACTTTTTGAGCAGAGTAATTGTAATTTGGAATCTAGCAATTTTAAAAGTAATTTAGTAATGCTTGGAAAAAAACATATATTAACATCAACTGGTAAATACAGCAGTAAATCTTTAAACTCACACTGTACTGTTTCAAATTTACTGTTACCTTCAAATACTGAATAAACAATCTACTGGATCAGAATAATAGAAGCTTTTTAAATTGGAATCATCATATATTCAAATGAAACCTTCATTTCTTTTCCATTTCGAGGCAAATATTCCTAATAATGTCCTTATTATTTTATTCTGAATTGAAGGATAGATTTGTTATTCAGGATCTAGAACGTTACGGTAAAGTGCATTTCAGAAGGCCTTTTAGACGGATGTCCATGTTTGATCGATTTTGAAGTACGTATTATTTAAGCTTTTTATTAGCGGATATTCCACTACGAATATATTACTGTATCTGTGCTACAAAACGAAGAAATAAACTAAACTAAACGAATATGTATGTCTTAAGATGACTAACCACTTAGCACATATCCTGAGGATATTGTAATCATCTTGTAAAATAACACAATTCGATAGTACTTTACCGGTATTAAAAAAGTTCTTAACAAATTGAATTCAACATTTTGAAATATAAAAAAAATAATCGTGTCGGTTTCTTTTTATTAAAAGTACATTCCCACTTCCCACAATAATTAGCTTTTTTCAACATGGGAACAAGAACACCGAAAAAGTAAGATATTCATACGTTCATTAGATACACATGGCATCCAGCTTTTATTTATTGATTTATACTCGTAACTTTGTACTACCAAAACATTGTCATTAGGTAAGCTCCAAAACAGTTACGACGTTATCTACTAATCTAAGTTTGTCTTGGTATTAAACAGTATCAAACATTCATGCCGCCTACTCGAAAAACAAAATTACCTCCAAGGAAAGATCAGTAAAGACATTCTTTTCCTTCAGTTTTCTTCCCACAGTTCCTTACAATGAGATATTTGACTTGTTACCGCTATGGCACAGTTGTCTCGTAATAATAAACCAAGGAATACTAGTAATTCGTTACTGTAACGAAAATTACTATAATTTAGCTATTTTTAAATTCCATTTTTTTTATTCCCGGATTGCCCCTGGCCTAATCCCTGCTACTGTTAGTTCACAGGTTTCGGTTTATTCCAAGGTACTACCCTTTCGGGTTCATCCACCAGGCCGCCTTATGGCTTATCCTCTATTTGGACAGTGTCCCCCTTTCACCCCAGAGGTGGGGGAACTCCTGCCCAGAGGTGTTATATTAACAATTATATATTACTTTAATTAGTAGCCTATTATATGATTTGTGATGTTCGTATTTTCCTTAATCCTTATATATCTATTATGTACTTAGATAGCCTTTTAATGACATTAAATTGTATTGTATAAGTTAGTTAACATTTACACCTTTAAAAAAATATTTGCTATGCATCCCTTTTTATATATTTTTGGGAACTACCTTTTCAGGTTCATTACAATAGCATGCCGCACAGGGCAATTTGTGTGGCAGCTTTTTAATGTATTTGAAAATCCCAAGCGCCGGGGCCGGGATTTGAACCCCAGCCCCCTTGCATGGGAGTCTTGCACGCTAACCATTCCGCCACGGGCTTTTGCCCTCATTTACACCTTACTTACCATTCCTTTTAGTTGTTGGTACTTGGGGTCCTTGGACAAATATAACTGGCTGCAACAATAAAACAGGATTCATCCGAAGGACTCGCAAGTGCAATAGTAACCAACTTCCACCTAAGAAAGGAGGACTTTGTAAGGACACCGGCAGATCAGATAGAGATGTTATTCTGTGCAAAGGTACTTAACATGTATAATACTATTTATATAATGTCACACATCCCAGGATTTTGACGGGCATATTTAAATGAGTATATAGCATGCTTATTAATAATTTACAGTTAAATACAATCAATCAGCTAATTAGCTATTCAATGATTATATAAAAGTGTCTAAATCCATCTTAATGCGGAGTTATAGCATGTTTACATAAGTGGTAAATTAAGGGGGGGCCGTGGTAGCCATATTTACAAGTCAATTAACTCCGACCCAGAAGATTGTGAGATTGAATCCCCCCTTGCGGCATGGTGATCAAAAAATTGCGAATTTGGCATACTAGTGAATTAACCTGAAAAGGTAGTGCCCAAAAATATACAATAAGGGATCACTAGCAAAATATTAAAAAAGTGGCAAATTGTTGGAATGTGTTTTGATATTGTACTGATATTTTTCTAATTTTAGTGGATGGAGCCTGGTCCCCCTGGTCTACATGGAGTTCATGCTCAACCACCTGTGATGATGGTGAGCTAACGAGGAATCGAACGTGCACAAATCCTCAGCCAAGGAACCGTGGAAGCTACTGTGAAGGGAATAGTACTTCATCAAGTGTGTGTAGGATCACAGACTGTACAGGCAAGAATAATACATTTAAACTTTATACTATTCAATGAGAATGGATTAGAATAATTGATGTTGAGATCTGTTTTCCATTGCTAACTTTTAAAATGTAGGGGATGTTTTGTTAGTTAAGTTCAAAATTAGATGATTATTGACAAGTTAAAAAGATCATTCTCAAATGTTCAAAATAAGTAATTATTTCCTTTGCATGTTAAAAGCAGCCTCAAAATTACAATGCCAACTTGTCAAGGTTATTATCAAAATATATTTTCTTGGCGTAATTAGTAAGGTTTTCAAATTTGAAACCGACTTTCGGTTTTGGTTTCGGTTTGCAAAATATGTCGGTTTTTGTTTTTGTTTTTGTTTTTGTTTTTGTTTTTGTTTTTGTTTTTGTTTTTGTTTTTGTTTTTGTTTTTGTTTTGTTTTTGGTTTTGGTTTTGGTTTTGGTTTTGGTTTTCTACCTTATGTAGCAAACGTTGTGACACAATGTTCAAATTTGTTATAGAACACTATTACTTTTGCACTACACTACTTAACCTAGTAGAATTTTTTCTTCTTTAACACCTGGTCCACTACTTTGGAGTAAGATTTTAAGTGACATACTATTTTAAAGCCAATTTTATGCCAAAAAAGGGCCAAATCGTTTTACCCTAGAAGCAATGTATTGTATATCAGGTTGGCTCTCAGAGACCAGATTTGAATTTCTCGCCTGCTCTTTTTTAATTTGCACTCCTGCTCTTATTACTAGGAGCGGAGAAAATTAGAGCAGAGGAGTGCAAGTAAAATAAGAGCAGGCGGCGCCTCTTGCTCTGCTCTGTGAGCAAACCTGTGTCTCTTCTGCCTGGCCTAGAAGCAAAACTGACTAAGGATCAAAACCGACTTTTTCAAAACCGACGTCGGTTTCGGTTTCGGTTTTCTAGAAAACCAAAACCAAATAGTCAGTTTTTCGGTTTTTGCACAGCCTTATTAATTAGTATATTCAGGCTCTAGGCACCGCTATGCCTACTTTTTTTGGTTAAGTACGTTTTATACTTTCTTTCTACTCTTAATCTTCAGTGCATGGGGGATGGTCGACTTGGGGCATGTATGATTAACACTCAACACGTTTTATGATGTTACTCATTCAGTGTATTTCGTGAGAATGACAACAAAGGAAACAGGAAATGGAAGAGAGAGGTTTAATGATGCAAACAGGAAATAGATGCTAGATGCAAATCAGGGACGACATAATAATAACCATACAGGGCAACTGGAGCTCCTGTGCTGGAACATGTGGTTCCAATGAAAAGACAAGGAACCGAACATGCACAAATCCAACGCCAACAATTGATGGTAAAGACTGTTATGGAGATGGAGTTGACACAGATATGTGCCAGCATGGGGAAGCATGCCCAAAAACAACTTATTCCACAATGATTCTGGTAGATAGATCCAAAGTAGAAGCAATCAATTTTGACAACAAAACATGTTCATCAATTCCAATTCTGCCTGGAGATTTTTATCTAGGTGTCGTTTTTACGTTGGACAAGTGTTCCATATGCTTGTTTAGGGTATTATCTTGGTAGAGACTGCTACAAATACTCATTCAATAATGGCTGGATTAAACTGAGCAATGTCATGGCTGAGGTACGGAGATATGCAGCTACTACAACTGTGAATGGTACAAATGTCATCATTGGAGGGTCCTACAATTATGGAGATAAAGACACCGTGGAAATATTTGATGGAATTACATCTAAGAACAGTACATTTCGTCTGCCAAATGCTGATCATGCCATGTGTGCTGTGAACATTGATGATAGCATGATATTTGTTGGTGGGGGTTGGTATTCTAAGAATGAAGGTTACATCATATCTGGTGCTGGGACTTTGAATATTGTCAAAAATTTGACCCTCCCAAATAGTAGATATAAATATGTATGTGGATTGGTTAAGGACAAGTTCGGTAAATGTTTTTTTAAATACGTAAAAGTTGCCTTAAAAAATTGTGACTTATCGCCAATTGGACCACAAATTATTGGAGAGTATGCAGTATTTAAAAATGTTAATTTTTAACCACATATTAATATTTGTTTAAGGTACCCCAGAAATCATCCTTGCTGGAGGATCATTTTCTCCCAGCACAACCGACATTCTTTCATTGGACAATTACACCTTCAGAGCTGGACCCACAATTGGATCAGGAATATATGCTGGAGCAATCTCAATTCAGTACAAGGACACAATTATTGTGAGACTCAAGGACAGTTCCTCATTTTATGAGTATAACCCTGTAGATGAGAGCTGGGATTTGAGACAAGAGACGACTTCTGTCACTGGAGGCCATACTGGGATTACTGGAATTCCTGATGAGCTTGCTAATTGTAATTGAAAATAAGATAAAGAAAAAAAGCATAATCTAGTATTAAAAAAGCCAAAAAATATTATGGGGTGACTCTCATGCATATTTTCTAATAAGCTCCCTTGTTAGGTAGCGCATAGTTTCTCCGACAAAATATTCAGAATATCTCCTAAACACCATAATTGAATTAATTCGACTCATAAACTGAGCTTCTCCGACAAAAGTTACTCCTATGAATAACTCCGACAATAATTGAAGAATAGTTCCGACAGTTGCTGTAGATAATGAATAACTCCGACAGTACAAGCACATAAGGAATAACTCCGACATTACGTAAAGAATAACTCCGACAGCTGCACTCAACAAACAACCCCTACAATACACAAAAAGTACCTTATGCTTCATATTACATACCTAGACATAATTATACCAGTCTGTAATCCTATGGTAAATGTAGTGCTTGTAAACCAAAAATGGACGTTTCTTATTTTGAAACTAGCCTGCATTTTAACATTCATAGTTTACTCATTCTTACTGGCTGACCTTTTTCATTTGCAAATTAATTTTAAAAAATGGAACATAAAACATTACATTACTTTAAATACCACATCCTAATATATATTGTACTGTATACAAGAGTTTAATACATCAAATAATATACAAAACACAGGGTATTTATTATATTTCAGTTGTCGGAGATGCTCTTTTAGCTTGTTTTGTCGGAGATTCTCCTTTCGATTGAGCCGGAGATATTCTTCTTAGATTGAGTCTGATATATTTTTCTTAGATTGAGTTGGAGATACTCCTTTAGCTAGCAGCTGCTAGTGTCGGAGAAGCTCATATTCTTGCGTCGGACTTATTCCTTTTGGTGTCGAAGTTATTCTGACACTGTAGTCGGAGTTATTCTGACCATTCAGTCGGAGTTAGTAGTGGATTCCCCTTGTTACGCTACTTCTAAGAACAGTACATTTCGTCTGCCAACGGCTGATTATTACATGTGTGCTGTGAACATTGATGATAATAGGATATTTGTTGGTGGGGGTTACTTTTCTCAGACTAAAGGTTACATCATATCTGTCTCTGGTACTAATTTGAATATTGTCAAAAAAAATTGACCTTCACAAATAGTCGACGACAATATACCTGTGGATTGGTTAATAATAAGTTTGGTATGTTTGGGCTTGATTGCAGAAGTCGGACCTGTAGCCAAACTGAGATCCTCATATAGTTTTAGGGTAAAATTGATGTTTTTATCCATTTTTTAGGATTAGGGCTCCCGCAGGGCTGGGAATACCCAGAAATTGGGCCCCGCAGGGCTAGGGCACTTAATACATCCATATACATGGAGATTGTCAGGTTAGGTTTGGTTAGGCAAATTAGCTCTATACCTGTAAGGTAGGAATATTCAGTAACTTCAAGGCATTATTTAGGCAACATTATCAATTAAAATTATAAGTAAAAATATAATTATAAACCTAAATTGGCTAAAAAAATTAGATCCGGCAATTATTCATAGATATTTTAAAATTGAACCCAAAATTTCTTCAGAGGTCCGACTTCTGCAATTGCTCCGAAGTTTATTTTAGTTCAAGCCCTGTAGTGGAAAAGTAAAGGGTGAGTGAGCATTTTATAAGTATCAAAAGTAGAGACTATTCATTCATTTTAGATCCGATAGATCTTGCAATTTCGCCATGATTTACGAAATAGGAGCCACAAGCCTTTACTTTTGGGACAAATTGCATATCGTCAGCAAAATGCAGTTAAAAATTATACTAAGGCATTAAAACTATTTATACATGCTAAATTAACGTGGAAATGGTCTTTACTACATATATTACCTTGTTTTTGCCTCTAAAATGAGGGTCTTAGAAGGTCCATTTTAGCTCCAATTTAGCATTTTACTACATAGGAGCTAAATCTTAAAACTCTAATTCAACAATGTTCCGACACTTTCCGACAGCTGCATAATACATCAAGATGACCGCAAAAACATGAGAAAAAAGATAAAAATGTTTATATGGGTGGCACTTGATGGCATACTATATGGACTGTAATGTAAAGGCCTAGTTCCAAATAAGAACATGGTCACTTTATACTGTATTTTAATGAAATATTTTATTAAGCACGGTACTCAAGTACTCAATATTATTGCAGAATATGAATTTGCAGCTCATTTTACATAAGAAAACGAACTTATTTAGTACTTTATTTGATATATAGAGTAACAGAATCCAAAAATGTCAGGTCAACTAAACTAGCTTACTTTTTCTACATTATTGAATCTTGGGGTCCACAGTGACTCTTTGATGATTTTTTCTATGGTTTATATTAAAAATCGGCAAACTAATGTTATTTTCTTAAAATATTGACATTTTAACATACATTAGAGCAAAAATCCCCCAAAAAAATGGTCAAATCGAATATTGCGTGCGAACACACTGTGCAAAAACAGGAAGTGACAAATTTATTAACTGTGTAGACAATTTAGAATTTCTTTGTAAAAGCTCGATCACATGGGAATAAAATGAAATGCATCACCCAATTCAAATATGTTTATAACCATTTATTCTGCTTGTTCGTGTACATACCGTATATAATTATCAACATTAATTTACATTATTTAAATCCTGGATTAAATTTACCGCGACAGAATCATTAACATACTTTTAGCTCTTGGATGAATATATTTTGCTTCCTAGTAACTACATTTATTTCTCTTTCATCTTTGATTGGCTGTTTTCTCACTTTATAAAAGCTCGGTTGTTTCAAAGAATTATTACATATT